>QZWU01000028.1:9456-84995 GCA_004114255.1 Acaulopage tetraceros
AAAGCTTTGATTCCAGGAAACATGCTGTTCAACAATACTGGTGTCCATGGCCTTGCAATCTCATTGCGTTTACCCGTTACTTGTGCACGTTCATTGCTCATCAAGCTCATCCAACCATTCTCGTTCCACAACCACAGCCACCATTGCCTGTAATCCATCAACATACTAATGGTTTCAAATTGATGAGGATTGAAGAGGAATGGTGACAAGATCAACGCAATGCAAATGATGAACAAGTACGCAAAGTGAGGGATCCACAATCGACTTGTTAAAAATGTAAACAAAAGCATCAAATCCACTCCAAAGAGCATACAAGGACGAGAAAAGGCAGAATAAAGGGTGGTAAAGGATTGTCGAGTAATTGCTAATCCGCGACCTGTTGCTTGATACTTTGCTTTACTGCATGTGATACTTTTGAGGAAACTGGATGCATAGATCTGTGCCACAAACACTTCAAACAAGAGAGACAGTGAAATCCATTGCTTGACAAGCCGTTTCAATGCAGCAAAAAGGCCTTGTTCCAATAACATGTGTATGAAGAGTGGGAGAAAGGTGATGAGAATGACAATGAGGATGCTGATGAGACTCTTTTCCATCCAAGTGAGAATTGCAAAGAGATTGAGGCATGAGGGTGATTGCAACAATGGATCCAACACAGGGATGCATATGGGAAGGAGGGGTTGAAGCGTAGCGATGCATGTGAGAAAGATGAGAAAGAGAAATGTGGTGAGCATAATGAATGCATGGTTGAGGATGAATCCAATGTGTCCATAAAAGAAGGTGAGGAATCGATCCAATGGGAGTGTGGTGGCCATATCGTACTGTTCACGAGAGAGCACCTGTTCACTTGCACCACTTGCAATTTTGTCACAAAAGCTGAGAATACTGGTGAATCCAAGATCACGTCCTTTACCACATTGCATGTAATCAGCGTGTTTGATGGCACCACCACGAAGCATAGTGTTCATACCAGCATAGATGTCTTCGTTGAGATGGAGACGCTTGGTTCCTTTACTGACGCCACCACGAGTAGATGAAAAGGCAAAGTTACAGACATCAGGATGACCATAATGCAATTTAGCGCCAATGAAACCAAGGAGACGCTGGTAGAGGGAGACAAATGTGGACTCTTTGCTTGCTGCAATGTCTGCAAGGCTACCAATGTTTTCTGAAAAGATGAATTCCCTTGCACCAACATTTGCAATGGATGGATGTGTGAATTCATAAAGGAGTGAGTGGATTTTGACACATTCTTCAAAGTAGTGATCTTGGTTAGCGTCCACAAGTTGAAGGAATTCTCCACGGGTAAAGATGATGGCATGATTTTGATTGTCAGCTTTACCATCACCCAAGATTGGGTTACCAGGAAGACGAATGCGGTACTTGGAACCTGTTTTGTCAATGAGGCAACTAAAGAACGTAGCATCTGGATCTTGTTCAATGTAGGCAATCTTGATGTTGGGGAAAAGGGTAAACAAAAGTGACTGCATCTCCTGTCGTTTAGAAGGAGTCAAACTAGCCAAACGTTGCATGGATACCACCAAGGAAAACTTGTGAGCATGACCATTCAGTGCTTTGGTATACTTGTACATGCCACTGATGGTGCGAAAGAGAGTTTGTGTGCGTAAGGAGGCCCAGATGCGTGTGCGAAGTGTAAAGTTATCTGAAGCAATGCGATAACCAATGAGTGAGTAAGCAGGATGAGGTTCTATTTTGACAGGGGCGTGTCCATTCAAATGTGGGAAGCGTGGATAACGCATGCAATTAAACCAACTACATGTGGTATTTGCTGTTGATGCTGGTGCACTGTAAGCAGTGGAGGAGGAGGCTTCACTTTCACCCTGTTCTGAAGCCATCAATTGAGATTCTGCAACAAAATTGTTCCATTCAAGGGGATAGAGGCTTTTGAGGTATTCCAAGGCAGAAACACAGCGATTGGTGTCAGAGGGAGGAGGTTTGAGGATATCTGCTAGATCCAAAAGAACTGTTTCAGAGTAGTGTGGGATGAGTACGGTGAAATGAGGCAAGTTGAGTGTTGGAAATGTTGAGGGGAATGTGCTGTCTAGACTGAGGCAAAGGAAGCGTGTTCTACGTTGAAATTCAGGGTAGGCGAATTGTTTGACATGTTTGCCTTGAAAGATAGTAGGAATCTTGTTCTAGGACAGATTAGTCAGTTGCAGGGGTGAACGACATGCCTCTTCATAACAGAGTTCCTTGACATCTTGCAAACCAATATGATGATCCCTGTATAAATCCAGGACAAATGTGTTCCAAAATCGTTGAAAAGCTTGTGAGTCACCATGAAAGAGCTTGGTGGTCATGGATTGTGGTAATTCTTGGTAGAGGGTAGACCAAGATTTCCAAAATGAAAAACCTAGAAAGATGGATCTTGCAAAGGAGAATAGAGTGCTCCAAACCACATACCAAACATAAGTGTCTAGGATAAAGAGCAACAAGTCCAATAGGACCATGATGACGATGATCATATCGATGGCGAATTCGCATGGGTAAATGTCTGGACAACCAAGAATGTGAAGTTGATGGAGGGATCGAAAGGCATCTGTAAAGGCCAATACCACAAAGCAATAACTTTCAACGAGTTTACAGGCCCAAATGCACGTCCATAAAGCAATGGAAGTGAGGCGTTGATGAGATGTGAGCGTGGCATGGGGGAATGGAGTGGTGCTTTTCCATTGACCAAGGTTAAAACGAAGCGGAGTGGAAGGCAGCAGCAACCAGATCGTAGTCAATACTGAGAATGCTAGGAATAAAGAGGCCAACACAATGTGTAGTGCATTGTTCTTGTTGGATTCTGGTTCTTTGCTGTTGAAAAGGCAGATACAAGTACCAGTAGCCACTTGCATGCCAAGTAGGACAACAAGCAAGCCAATGCGCAACACAAGACGCTTGTTGCACCTCCATGCATTTGACTTGACACACATTGGAACAAAAGCAACTTCTATCACACTTGCAAACAGTTGAATCACCAAGGCCAGAGCACCACCAAATCCCAACATGCACAATTGCAACGTACGATTCACATGAGGGCCTGTCATATACAAAAAAGAAGCACTCAGTACATTGAGCACATAAAACAAGTAAACATGAATCACCCAAAAACGGATGTAATTGACCAAAACATGCAACAATGTTCTTCTTTCCTTGTAGGATTTGTAAAATACTTTGTTCCAGTCCACTTGATCAAGGTGCAAGTAACGATCATGAGCTGCATGTGACCAAAGAGCTGTACCATCTCGAAGGATGATACGATGCTCAAGGTTAGCCTTGTCCATGAAAAAGTCATTACAATCATCGTATCCAATGGTGGAGGAATGATCACGTTCACGCTTCACAAAGCCACTTTCACCTTGTTTGTAGGATTGATCTTGGATAAACATGTACAAAGGTTCCACAACCAAGGGCATGAATGGACGAGGAGTTTGATCTTCTTGGTGGTGTTGCCAATGCTGCCAAGCCAAATGGTAAACAAAACACAAGAGTTCAGGCATGTAACGCAGATTCGCAGCCTCACCCCAAATCAACAGCCACAAAATCAACTGATACATCTTGTTATGACAATTTGTGACTTGAATGGCTTGATCATCATCAAACACGATATTGACCCATTGTTGGTAGTTGGGTTTGAATCCATCGTCAGAAGCGTCCCAAATGAACTCGGCATACAACCCATCCAAGGCACAACCATCTTGCTTTCTACTGGTACGCGATTGAAGCAAGGAGTCAAGTAATTCCTGTACATTTGCACTCGAGTCTGGTTGAAATCCAAAGTAGGCAGTCAAGGACGCGGTGATTACTCTCATATCCTCCATTGTTCCACACATGCGCACTGTGTCTTGTGTAGGAAGATCTTGAGGCACAGGAGGAGGATCCATGTCGTTCCAAACAGCACGTACCACTGTGGATGCCTGTGGTGCATATACTCCATAACGACTGTTTTGATTGCTCGCAGCAAACATCATGTGCTGCATCCATCCATCTCGTACATTGATCTCTTCTTCAATTGATAAACTGTGGGATGAGCCTTGCATGAGAAAAGGTGGATAAGCTCGCCATCATCTTGATTAAACGGAAATTTTTTGCAGCACTCTTTATCTCGTTTATGGCTTGTACTGAGGCAAAAGCAATGGATCTTCCGCATCCTCACTGGGTTCAACATGCACCGTGATACTGTCATTCTCTTGGGTGGCTTGGTCAAGTTTCCACAACTCAGCGATAACATAAGCTGATTGTTGTTTCCTTACCCAAACAGCACTCACGAGAAACATACTCAGCAACAGTATGTAGCCTAATATGAAGCCCACAGATTGACTAGCCTCGGTTGGATGGAAGATGGGTATCAAGAGTACGATCAATAAACTACCGGCTAAAGCAGCCCAGCCCAAGTATTTCCCATAAATTATAGTGTTTGAACGAGGCATGGTTGAGAGTATGCGGTCAATCGTACATCTTCTACAGGCTACGTTGGCAGGTGGCAAGTGGCAGTTGTGGGGCAAGCGGAGAATGTCCATTTCTGAAATTAGAATTTGAAACAAAAGGAATTCTCACCCAAGGCCACATAGCTGAAAGAACTACTCGCTTCAAGGGTTCATGGAAAGGTCTTCAAATAGTCTTTATCTCCATTAAACGGATGCAGGCCTTCATTGCTTGTATTCAGGCAAAAGCAATGGATCCTCTACATTCTCACCAGGTCCAGCATCTACCATGGCACTCTCTTGGGCAGCCTGGTCCAGTCTCCACAACTCTGCAACTACATAGTCCGATCGTTGCTTCTTGGCCTTGTTGCCAATCCAAATACCACCCACAAGCAGGAGGAAGAAGACACCGAAATAGAAGATCATGAAACTTGTAAATTGTGGCATTGAGTATGTATCAATAAGCAAAAATAAGAATTGAACTGTTGTAAACCAAATAAAACTGGCTGCCTGCAAGTATTTCCCATGTTTTATACCATCTGGATGAGGTGCACTCAACAGTATACGGTCAATGGTGCATCTTCTACAAGGTGCGTTGGCGGGTGGCAAGTGACAATTGTGTGGCAATTGAAGAATATCCATTTCTGAAATTAGAATAAAAAAGAAATTTCTACTTCGGAACCGAGTGTGGACACAAGTCATTCACTCAAATGGCAATGTTGAGCAAAACGAACCTTTACATGCAAGTGGTACTTTAGTCTCTTATGGTTTATACGGAGGTGGTCCCTCTTCACTATTCAGAGGATCAACTCGTACAGTGACACTTCCCTCGGCCTGAGCAGCTTGGTCACGCTTCCACAACTCAGCTACCACATAGTCCGCCAGTCGCTTCCTTGTCCACATTGCACTCACAAGAAACAAAACTCCCAATAACGAAATGGGTAATATGAAACTTTTGGCTTCAGTGCTTGATTTGGTAGTAGCGCACACGATTATAGTCAAGATAAAGGCGATCCAAATGCCCAAGGTTACATATCTTCCAATATTTACAGTATGAGAACGAGGCATGGTTGAAACAATATGGTCGATAGTGCATCTTCTGCAGGGTGCATTGGCAGGCGGTAGGTGGCAGGTGTGTGGTAGACGGAGAATGTTGTTGCGAAGAATAGTCATGTCTTTGGTAATCAGAAAGGAAGGGATGCAGCCTATTCTTAAACACATTGCCAAGACATACACTAAACCGTTTTACCAGTCACAAAACATTCTTTTAAGAAAACACACATTTAGAATGAAATACCTCACTGTGGCTGATTACGAACGTCAGGCTCAAATCAACCTTGCGAAATCCACCTGGGATTTTTATTTTGGAGGTGCAGATGACGAACACGCCATTCATCACAATCAACTGGCATTTAGACAGTGGCACATTCGACCCTTTTATCTCCGTAACGTCCAAACCATCTGTACGCGCACCACATTGCTCGGGGAATCCGTGCGTTCACCCATTCATATTGCACCGTCAGCCATGCAACAATTGGCTCATCCAGATGGGGAATTGGGTACAGCAGAGGCTACAAGCGCGTTTGGATGCTGCATGACCCTTTCCACATATTCTACAAAGAGTTTGGAACAAGTGAGACAAGCTGCTGGTGATGGGTTATTGTGGTTGCAATTGTACGTGTTTGAGAATCGTGCAATGACGGAGACATTGATTCAGCGTGCTGTGCAGATGGGATACAAGGCACTGGTGGTGACAATTGATGTGCCTTATCTTGGAAGAAGGCTAAGGGATCTGAGGAATGATTTCAAGTTACCACCTCATATGACATTGGGTAACTTTTCATCGGATGCTGGGATTCGATCAGGTACACAACGTGCAGTGAACAGCACCAGGGATAAACTGCAACAAGAGATTTCAGAAGCAAGTAGCGTGCACAATCGAACAGATCCTTCCTTGAGATGGGCAACATTGGTCCCTTGGATAAGAAAGATCATGCCAAAAGACATGAAATTAGTGGTCAAGGGAGTCATGACATCTGAAGATGCTCAGGAAGCATGTGTATGGGGTGTGGATGGCATTTGGGTGAGTAATCATGGTGGACGACAATTGGATTCTACTTTGGCACCCATAGATGTACTGGAAGAAGTCGTACAAGCTGTGCAAGGTAGAGCCGAGGTCTATTTGGATGGTGGAGTGAGAAAGGGTACAGATGTGTTCAAGGCACTGGCATTAGGTGCTCATGGTGTGTTCATTGGTCGACCTGCACTATGGGGATTGGCATGTGGTGGTGCTCAAGGTGTCACTGGTGTACTTGATACCCTTCAAACAGAATTAGAATTGGCCATGTCTTTATCAGGCTGTTCCAAGCTGACAGACATTCAACGCAAGCAACTTCGTAGCAGCTCTATACATTTTTAATGCCCATTCACCAAAAAAAAGATCCCCAACAAAAAAATTTTCACTTTTCCATCACACCTTTTTTGCTAGCCTCCTCCTCCACCAAACACCCCCCACAACAACTCCCACCTAGAGACTTTGAGAGTCCATCACATACAAAACAACACCACTTTGAAAGTAACAACAATTTCCCATCGACCAACTATGAAGCTCATCGCTGCTACTCTTCTTCTCACGCTCGCATCATCTGCCGTTTTCGCTGATACGGCTGATTTCCAATGCAGGCACCAAGTAACACGCAAGGAGTGGCGTCAGCTCAGTTCTGAAGAACGTGCTGATTACATTGAGGGCGTCAAGAGACTCTATGACCCCAGCAAAAACCCTGGGCATCCTCGTGGCTATTCCGTACACGATGATCTCGCTTCCTGGCACGATATGAACTCCCGTACCATCCACAACAGTGCAATTTTCTTGCCTATCCACAGGTACATGTTGGCCCATTACGAACAGGAATTGCAAAGAGTAATGGGAAAACCAATCGCTGTTCCTTATTGGAATTGGAGTTTGGACAGTCAGTCTCCTGAAGCCTCTCCTGTCTTTAGCAGCAATGCTTTTGGAGGACGTGGTAGTACCCTTGGTCACTGTATCAAGGAAGGACCATTCTCCTCCATCAAGAAACTGTATCCAACCAGGGAATGTCTCAAGCGTAGTTTCAACAAGGGCTCTGGTCATCGCCTTGGATCCTTCTCTTCCCCTGAAGCCATCAATGCCCTTATCATGAGCAATCCGGATTATGATTCCTTTAGAAGCAAGTTTGAAGCCAACGCTCATGCCACCATTCACGTCAATATGGGTGGTGATATGGGTACCATGCACTCTCCTGCTGACCCATTGTTCTTCCTTCATCATGCTTATGTTGATAAGATTTATTGGGACTGGCAACAAATTCACGGTCGTGACAAGTACAATGGTAACAGTGGCCTTACTGGTCGATCCGTTCGTGCAAGCACTGGTGAAGTTTTTGCACCAAAATGGAGGGGCAAAGTTTCCGACACTTTTGACACTACTACATTGTGTTACACCTATGGAGAAATCCGTGTCAATCAAGTTCGTCCACAACTTCCAGTACCAACAGTTGTTGTTCCTGAAAAGAAGAAGCATCGTCATGGTTTCCGCAACATCTTTAATGATGCTGTTATTGATCCATCTCAATCTGCTATTGGTGTCACTCCAAAGGTCGAACCATTGGAACCCATTGACAAGAAGGTTACTGTTGAAGTTCGCCCTACTCCACCTATTGCCCCTGCTACTGATGATCGTACGCATCTCACCAAGCTCCGTGCACCTGAATTGACCCCTGAACATCGTGCTTTCCTTGAAATGAATGGTATTCCAGTGCAAGTTGCTGAAGAAGCCGTCGCAGAAGAAACCAAACTTGTCAATGCTGTCAACGCTATTCCCAACTTTGTGTCCACTGCTGCTTTGTGGAACAATGCTCCTGCTGTCAGCAAAATCATTGAAGGGTCAAGTGATAAAACCACCTTTATTGCTCAAGTTGGAAATTATGACATCAAGGTTGAAGCTGGTAAATCCACTGAACATGGTGTTGATCAAACCGTTTCCAATTTGAAGGCTCGTGTCAAGGGAACTGCAGGCGTTGAACGTTTGACTGAAACCAAGCCTCAAGTTCAACAAACCTTGCAAAATATCATTGGTGCTCCTGCATTGCCTGCTGAAGCTGCTGATAACCCATTTGTCAAGTTTAACCTTGGACGTTCTTTGGCCACCAAGACTCTTCCAGTCAGTAGTGGTCCTTCTACTCCAGAACGTAGCGGAAGAAAGAACAGAAACCGTAATCTTTAAATGAATTGAGGTAGGGGAGGGAAATGAGCAAAGATGATAAAGAGACTTGATGTGTTGAAATGTGTTGCTTGCTCACTAGATAACGCTGTCTGAATTTTTCTCTTTTAAAAAAACACACCCAAGTTTACCTCACACAAGTACATGCAAAACGCCCTACCATCAGAATCGGATCTAGAATCATCAACACCTCGCCGATCATCAAGACGTTCAATGGGAAACAATCTTGTCAAAGAATCCTCCACTTTATCCAATTCCTCATTACCTGATCCAAGTAATGTAATTGGGCAACGCGTTGATGAAGAACAAGGCCATACACCGACAGCTACTCGTGGTCGCGGTCGTGGACGCGGTAGGAAAAGTTTGAGTCGAACCACTACCACAGATCTCGATGCTTCTGATATCACCCAAGAATCCACAATCCCCAAACGAACGCGTTCCTCTGCTAAAAAGTCCGAAGCATTTGTGGACAGTGTAATCGCTGCCAAACCCAATGCAAATGCACAAGATGAAGAGGCATCAGATACTCCAAAAAGATCTGCGCGTCGTACACCCTCCCTTGGAAAAGTCAATAGCAAAATGTCTGTTGAAGCAGATGATGCAGAAACACCCAAGCGTAATGCTCGTCGTACCCCTGCCACTGAATCAATAGCTACTCCAAGCAAGCGTGGACGACCATCAAAAGCCAGTAAACTTGTTGAAGATTCTCCAGCTCCTGAGCCAACTCTCAAGAAACGTGGACGACCATCCAAGACTGCTCAAGTAGTACAAGAAGAAGAAGCAGGTGATTCTGAACCTGAAGCTACTACTGTTGAGCCCAAATCAACGCAAAAGAAACGTGGAAGGCCATCCAAGTCCATGGAACCAACAAAAAGCTCATCTGAACCTGCTGTTGAACCCGAGCCTACTCCCAGCAAACCATCCATGATTGTGGATTATGTAGAGATTGACGTGGCTCCCATTTCAACTCTAAAGAAACACGACAAGATTGTTGATCCTGTTGAATCCCATCAATCTTCCAATACCGCCAATGCTCAAGACAGTGATGATGACGATGATGCACCTGAAACAGTTGACATGTCCTCCTCCAAACAATCTGCCTTGCATCAACGTCATCAAGAACAAATTGCTACTCACAAGGTCACTGAATCCAAAAAGCAAGCTCGTCGTGACCTTGATGCCAAACTCAAGGCCCAACATGAGCAAGTTGTTCAAAAGAAAGCATTGGTCGCCCTTCCAACCGACATTCTTGAACAATTTGCTCAAGAACATCAACCCATTAAACGTCCAGCTGAAGACACACAAGATGAGCAGCAGCAACAACCTCTTAAAAAGAAGAAAAAGAAGCGCAAGAGCAAGAACAAGAACAAGAACCTTGAAGCAGTTGCCTTGACCAACCTTCAGGATACCCCCTCCCTTTCCTCCAAAGCAGCTGCCTTTCAACAACGTGCACTCTTCAACAACACTCCAAGACAACATACTCCCCTCACCTTTGGTAAACACAGTGCTCCTCTCATCTTTGCTTTAAAATAAAAACCTCTTTTATTCTGTAGCAGCAGTCATGCCCAAAAACACTTCCATTGTATAATGCGCATCATTCCCAGCATTATGTAAACAAAAGCTTTCCAATCCCATGGATTCCAACACTCGTCCCAAATTCATCTTTTGTGCATGTCCCTTACTCAACCACAACTCTGTCGTATCATACTTGATCAATGTTGGTGGCAATCTCACACCAACTCCAGTCACGTACTTTATATCTTCCTTCAAATCATGACCAATCAACACTAATGGCACATCAGGCTCATCATCCAAGTCCTTTTGTAAATCAGCTACTGCTTCCTTTAGCGTACACCACTTTGTAGTCCCAAATAAAAAGTTGTTTCTATGATCAGGCACATACCTTCCATTCCTCAAATGACTAAACTCTTTGACTGCACAATGAACGTCAAGATGCAAATTGGTCTTTGAGTTGAAGATGCTCCAACCAACTTCCAAAAGGCGTGAATGGTCACGTTCCCAAACTTCAACATCAATGCTCATGAACCGATGTGTCTTTTCATTACGGAGTTGTTTTGCAGTTTGTAATAATTGCTGATAATGTTGTCTACGCTGTTCAACCTTGTAAAAGTGGTTATTCTTGGCCAATTGTTTAGTGATGGCATGATATGCATTTCTATCAGGAATGGCAAGTGTCGTGATTTGATCATAATTGAATTGAGGTGTGAGGGTAGGAAGTGGACGTGGAGTATCTGCAAGTAAGGCTTCTACTTGAGGTTTAAGGAGGTCATGCTGGTCACGGGTAAATAGGATGAATCGACGATTGTCTTCTGTGCATGTACCAAGATGATAATTCCATTCCTTGTGATCATCATAGAAATCAGGCGTTTTGTAGAAATTCTTGACGCGGATACGATCATCTTCGTTGGCACATGCTTTTTGCCATTCCAGATTGAGTTGAACGAGTTGAAAGTATTCCGACATGCAAAAAAAAAAGATTTATTCATGATTTCCACAGTTGATCGCCAACGTACCCGCCAACTCGCTCCCACTTATTTAATCGATTGGGGTATTTCAGTGGTCTTTGTGATTCTTTGGTTCCTATTGGATCTAGTTACTCCCTTTCGTCGTGAATTCTCTGTGGCTGACAAGACCATTAGTTTTCCATTTGCAGAAAAGGAGACGGTACCTACTTGGGCAGGCTTTATTATTGCCTATGTTGTGCCTCTCATCATCATCTCGCTTATTGCCATATTTATTTACAAGAGTTGGTTTGATTGGCATCAAAGTGTGCTCGGGCTCTCCTTGTCACTTTCCTTGACTATTGGTATCACATACATTATCAAGAATGCAGTTGGTAGACATAGACCAGACTTTTTGTCCAGATGTGTCGTTCCTGATGGCACTGTCGACCCTGTTTATGGATTGTTGCAAATTGCTAATGTGTGCAAACAAACATCAAAGTACATTTTGGATGATGGTAGCCGATCGTTTCCTTCTGGCCATTCGTCCACTGCATTTGCTGGTATGACGTACCTTGCTCTTTACATGGCTGGCAAGCTAAAGTTGTTTGATCGAAAGGGTTATTCACACAAATTATACATTACATTGATGCCATTTGTGGTTGCTGGATTAGTTGCAGTAAGTCGATTGGATGACTATAGACATCATTGGCAGGACATTACTGTGGGTGGAATCATTGGCATTGTAGTGGCTTATTTGTGCTATAGACAGTATTATCCTGCCTTGCATGAGGTGAATTGTCACAAGCCATACAGTCCACGTATGGTTAGAAAGCCTCAACAAGTTGCTGTGGTGGCTGTGGTGGATGTGGAAGCACAGCAAGTGGAGAATATTGCACTTGCACCATTACCAGCAGATGATGTTGTTATACCAATCACTACAGCACAATAGACTGCAGGTTTATAACAGAGATCTCAGTGTTATAGAAAGGCGTTCTTGATTCACTGGAGGAATTTCATGGGTCCATTGGTACCTTGCTTCCCCTGATAGAATGTACACATCTCCTGGATGCAAGGTGAGCACTACTCTTTGTCCCTGACCACGCTGCATCTCTTGTCCTCTTTCCACTACTCTATCCAACTTGTACAGATGCATTTCACAACTAGAGAGCAAGGATAGTCCAACAAGTCCATCATCAAATTGCAACAAGTCAATGTGAGGTTGAATACCCTTACCAACTGAGTAGTTGTTGATGAACATTTGGTTAAAGAGGGGATATCTGTGTGTTATACAGCTTGGAAGTTCATCCAAGATGCCATCCAAGCACTCCATGACCCATTGAGGTACATATCCAAACCTCAGTGCTTGGTCTAATTCACCTGTAAACAACTGTGGAAACTCGATTGCTACATTTGCCACCAATTCATTCTGCTCATCCTTACTCAATACACCTGGGAAATACAACAATCCATCCACAAGTGAGTCCTCCTCATCACTGCTACCAAAGAGACTGTCCATTTTTCCAATTACACAAAAAAAAATTTCATGTTTCGATTATTCCTCGTTTTGCTCCTCTCATCAACAGCATGGGCCCAACATTGCGTCATGTACGGACAATGCGGTGCCAAAACCAACTCCATCTTTGCCCAACAACTCAATTGTCCAACAATCGAACCTGCCAGAATCGTAACAACACATCATCATCAATTTAATCCTCCCCCTAGATGAACCCAACACATCAATCCACCTTTAATCGCATCTGTGGATCCGTCATGCAATCCGATCGTGTCTGCTGTGATGTCGCACAATTAGAATCCCTGGAATCATCCTCCAAAATAGCCTATTCACTCCTTACGGCTTGTCCTGCTTGCTGGAACAACTTTCTATCCTTCTTTTGCCACATGACATGCTCGCCCAATCAATCTGAATTTGTACAGGTCAAATCTACCATGACGTCTCCACAAACCAACAAGGAAATTGTTACTGAATTGGATGTACATGTTGGCAGAGTGTTTGGTGATGGATTTTATGATTCATGCAAGCAAGTCAAGTTTCCTGCTGATAACAGATTTGTTATGGATTTGATTGGTGGTGGTGCCAGTGATTATTTGGGCATGTTGAGGTTTATGGGAACGGAAAGGGCGGGAGGTTCTCCTTTTCAAATCAACTTTCCTGATGGTGGACAGACGCCATTGGAACTGGAAGCTCGCAAATGTAATTCTGCTAGTGTGTTGGATCGGTGTTCTTGTGTGGATTGTGATGCCATGTGTCTTCCTCCTGAACCACTTCCAGATCAACAAGTATGTCATGTGGGTCAATTATCATGCTTGTCTTTTGCATTAGTCATGGTATTTGTGGTTTTGGTGCTGAGTATTCTCATTTTTGGTGAGGCTGTAAGGAGGAACTATTTGATTTATAGGGAATCAAGTGGGTTTCAACCAGTTGCCACCATTTCACCTGAAGATGCAAGGCTTTTGAATGGTCAAGATGGTGATGCCATGTATGCAACTGAATCCAAACGATTGAATCAACTATTGCAAGAATTCTTTTATCGATTGGGAGTGACATGTTCAACTTACAGGTGGCAAGTGATACTTTATGCCATGGCTGTGGTTGCATTTTGTTCTATTGGTTGGATATGGTTCAGCGTAGAGACTAGGCCAGAGAAACTTTGGGTCAGTGAGCAGTCGATTGCAGCACAAGAAAAGGCCTTTTACGATGAGCATTTTGGTCCATTTTACAGAACAGAACAACTCATCATCACCACCAAAGACAAGGCTGGTACTGTGGTTTCTGAAGATGGATTGAAATTAGTCTTTCAAGTAGTGGATGAAATCAAACAATTGGAAGGATTGAATGAGTTTTGTCTCAAACCAACAGGTTCAGCATGTGTTATTCAGTCTGTGACTGGGTACTGGCAAGATAATGTTCGTAGGGTGAATTGGCGCAATTGGAACAAACAGTTGCAAGATTGTGTCAATCAACCAGTCAATTGTTTACCTGCATTCAAGCAACCCCTTCGACCTGATCTCGTCTTTGGTGGAGTAAAAGGTGGTGATTATGAGCATGCAAAAGCCTTTATCGTTACCTTTGTACTCAAGAATTCACAGGATCCTGACTACGTTGCTCGTGCACAAGAGTGGGAAAACCGTCTTTTATCGCTACTCAACACCCTCCAAGACAATCCTCGCTTCAACCTAACCAACTTTTCAATTTCTTATTCCACAGAAATCTCCATTGAACGTGAACTCAACAAATCCAGTAACACTGACATTTCCACCGTCATCTTTTCCTACGTGGCCATGTTCCTCTACATTTCCCTTGCTCTTGGTCACCTTTACCGTGCCACCTCTGTCATTGGTGTCTTTGTGGAAAGTAAGTTTCTACTTGGACTTGCTAGCATCATCATTGTACTTGCATCCGTATCCACATCAGTTGGCATCTTTTCCTTCTTTGGTTACAGCATCACCCTCATTATCGCAGAAGTGATTCCATTCCTTGTATTGGCTATTGGAGTGGATAATGTGTTTATCCTAGTCAATGAATTCGACAGAGTTACTCAAGAAACCAGGGAAGAGGGATTCGATTATTCCATTCAAGAACGATGTGGTCAAACCCTTGGTCATATGGGCCCTAGCATCCTACTCAGCGCAGTTGCTGAAACCCTTGCATTTGGACTTGGTGCCCTTGTAAGCATGCCAGCTGTCAGTACGTTTGCCATGTATGCTTCCATGTCTGTATTGTGCAACTTTTTACTTCAAATCACTTGTTTTGTTGCCTTGCTTGCAATGGACGCAAAACGCACAGAACAATCTAGACTTGATTGCATTCCTTGGATTCAATTAGCACATCATCACAAAGAACCATTTGCTCAAGGTCCATTGCAGTCCTTTGTACGTCACATTTACTCACCATTTGTCCTCAACAAATCACTCAAACCAGTCTTTTTACTCTCATTTATTGGTTTCTTTTTCGTTTGTATATCATTGGCCTCTCAAATTGAACTTGGATTGGATCAAAAGATTGCCTTGCCTGATGATTCCTATCTCATTCCTTACTTCAAGGACCTTAATGCCTACCTTCAAACAGGTGCACCAGTATACTTTGTTGCAAAGGATGTTGATCCATCCACACGATCTGGTCAACAATCACTCTGTGGTCGCTTCTCCACCTGCTCACCCTTTTCCCTTGCCAATACCCTTGAACAAGAACGTAAACGCCCACTTGAATCCTACATTGCTCAACCATCAGCCATTTGGTTGGATGATTTCTTTCATTGGTTGAATCCATCCATTGAAACATGTTGCAGATTCAAGAAACGTACCAACAATACACAACTGTGTTCTCCAATGGACGATGATGATCAATGTCAAGGTTGCTTGATTAATCATCAACCAGCATGGAACATTACGCTCGATGGCCTTCCTGAAACCAAGGATGAATTCAATACTTTTCTCACGCACTGGCTCTCCTCTTCCCCAGATGATCTCTGTCCATTAGGTGGTCAAGCAGCTTATTCAGATGCCATATCTCGTGATGCAAATGGCAACGTCCTTGCATCCACTGTCCGTACCTACCATTCACCCCTCAAATCCCAATCCGACTTTATCAATGCACTTGTACAAGCACGTCGTATCTCTGATTCCATCAACGCATCCAATCCAAGCCTCAAAGTCTTTCCCTACTCCATCTTTTACATCTTTTTTGAACAATACCTTGATCTCGTCCCCCTCACTGCCAAACTCCTCGCTGTAGCCATCACTGCAATCGGATTTGTCTGTTGGTTACTCCTTGGCTCAACATCCACTACATTCTGCGTGGTTATTTGTGTCATCATGATCATTGTGGATGTCCTTGGTATCATGGCCATATGGAATGTTTCTCTTAATGCAATCTCACTCGTGAACCTCATGATTTGTGTTGGATTATCCGTTGAATTCTGTTGTCATATTGCCCGTGCCTTTCTCATTGAATCAGGTGGTCGTTCTCAACGTGCTCATCGTGCCCTCGTTGACATTGGATCCAGTGTCATGTCTGGTATTTTACTTACAAAGATTATTGGGGTTTCTATCCTTGCTTTTTCACAAAGCAAGATTTTTGTTGTGTATTATTTTAGAATGTACATGACGATTGTTGTACTTGCTTCCTTGCATGGATTAGTCCTCTTACCCATTTTACTATCATTGATTGGTGGAGATGCACCCATCAAGGTTGCTATCATTAGAAGCCAAGTGTTGTTGGAAGACGGTGATGATGAAGATGAAATGGATGGACATTCAAGGGTGATTTTAGTGGATGCAAATGACTTTTAGTTATTCAATGTCCATTGCTTCTTCCTCATCCAAACCAATAAAGTGGTGCCCTGTTCCATTATTTGGTACGTGTATCCGTTCATCCACTTGATCAACTGCAAATGTCCGATCACTTGGAGTTTGTTTGTTGAGAATGAGTCGATTATGCCTGAAGGGATGAAAGTAAGCACAATCTGCGCGTGTACAATGTAATCCAAACTTGCATGGAATACGAGGCGTATCACCATCCCTTGGATGAATAAAATGACATCCTTCACGAGTGCATTCATCACCATCCCTACAAGCAACAGGAACTTTATCTTGTGCTTTTGGTTGACTTTCATCAAGTACACTTGTGCCCCAATCATGCGTGGGTGGATGCAGGAATGGACATGATGGATTCGTACAATTTGGAAAGTATTTACACTTGACTTGCCCAGCTGAAAGGTGTACAAAAGTGCAAGAAGGATTGGTACATGAATCACCAAATCTACAAGGAATGTTCGCTGTAGGTTGATGACGTGGTGGATCCACTGCAGGATGGACAAACATGCATTCAACTGCAGATTTAGGACAATTTGGAAATGCATGGCATAATTTGTAAGGATGGAAGAATTCACATGGATCATTTGTACAATTTGGCCAAAACTTGCATCGATCTCTCCTATGATGTTCTCGTCTACCATAATCTTCATGACCTGGACTACGGGATCGGTAACGTGGCCTATCATAAGGTTTATCACGTCTTGAATGGCGATCACGCCGATCGTAATCGCGTCTTTTTGGTGAATCAAATCTGTCGCGATGAGGTGAATCTCGACGTGGTGAGATGCGACGTGAACGTGCTCCTTGAAGTGCTGCTTCACGTGCTGCTGATTGCACTAGTTGAATGGATGCTTTGGGTTCGGTGGGTGGGTTGGAATCACTTTCCATTGCATCGAGATGATGAGAAAGCCACTGAGTGAAGGAATGATTGTAATTGGGGCCAATGAGTTCGATTAATTCTTGATCAATTTCAGACGTGGATTTGCGGTTGACTACCATGACTGTAAGGTATTCAGAAAGGATATCGTCTAGATTGATGAGAAAAGAGATTAAATGAAGAGTGCCTTCTGTGGTGACGTAACCCATTTCCACCAATTTATTCTTGATGGCCTCCTAATTGGATTAGACGAGGGTGGCAGGAGGATCGTGCTTGGAGTTGTTGTACGCGCAATGTTCCCAGGATCAAATTCATTAGTGAAAAAGAAAAAGTAACAATGTCTGACGTTTTTATCCTTGTTTTGCCTTCTTCTTTGAACCTTCTTTTCTCTTTTTTGTTGAATCGGACTTGTCCACAGTGCCCTTTCTCCTCTTTTTCTCTGGGGTTGGTAGTGCCTGTTGAATAAATCTCTTGGCTGCTGCCTTGTCCACTTGCATGGTTGCTACACAGCATCACAGACACAATCCACCACCAACACGTACGCTGCTCTGTTTGTGCTTTAATCTTGTCCATGTACACTTTGACGCGTTCCTATCCACGTCAATCCCATTCAATCGCTTCTTACCAATTCCTGCATGATGGGATGTTCTAGTGGAGATAGTCCTTGTGTTCTGAGGTACACTAAGTACGCGCTTCATATACTGTCAATGACCACATCCTTACCAAAGAATAATGAATTGAGCGTATAAGCCAACAATACACACATTTTACACCTCTCCATCGCGTTTAATCTGTTCCATTCCACTGGTGGTAATTCCATGAATGGCTCCAGTTTGGTCCTGATCAAATCAATCGCATTGGTGAGATTGTCGAGCGTTTCTTGTGCTTGATTATCTTGCATTTATGAGAATAATTCTACTCTTTGGATTACCAGCAGCAGGCAAAACCACACTTGCACACTTTTTACAAGAGAGGTTGGATGGCTGTCAAGTAGTGTCGTATGATGAGGATATGCCAGGATGGATTACACCGTCACAGTTGGAGAGTAAAGTTGGATACAAAGAGTCAAGGGAGGACATGCTAAAATTAGTGCAGGAACGCGTCAACCTCCACCAACCTGCACGTACTCTACTGATCTACTTGATGAGGGATGTATAGGAAGTGATTATTGTGGATGATGTCATGTATTTCAAGAGCATGCGAAAAGAGTATTATCAATTATGTAAACAAAACAAGTGGACCTTTGTACAGATTCATGTCAAGGTGGTATCCATGCAGGAGATACTTTTACGCAATATAGCAAGAAAGGTGGAGCATCGTGTACCATCAGACATCATCCACAGAATGGCAGATAGATTACAAGATTCTCAGCGTGATACTGTGGACTGGGATGCCTCTGACCTTGCAACCTACCCCCAACAATTCACTGCACTCTGCTCAGCCATGGAACGTATCCACCTAGAACAGTCGTCAAGATGGGCGGAATCCCCCGCTCCCCTGCTCACTCCACAACACATCCTTCACCATCATCTCAATCAAACTGTCCACACCTTTTTCCAATCCACACAGCTCTACTCCTTTGCACCTCAAATCAACCAATTGAAAGTATCCTTTTATCAAACTCACAAGCACTCTTCTCTCCCTATCGACACTCTAACCACCACCTTTTCCACTCTCCTCTACTCTTCCTTCCCTTCACCCACTACTCACGCCTCCTCACCTACTTGAATTGCTTCTTCACCCTACTCTTGAATGCCTTTTCCTCCAACACATACTCACTTTCCACCAACAAATCCTTGATCTTGATCGTCGTTCCCATTTCCCCACTATTCACCCATATCCTTCCATTCATCCCAACAGCAACTTCATAGCCAACAACACCACCAATAACCCTCAATACAAAATGTGTCGGATCCAATAACCTCCTACATAATCCAATTGAACAAGTAAACATGAATCCTTCCTTCAATTCACCAAATCCATCAGATTTGCTAGTCACACTATTCACACATTCCATTTCTGGTTCCATATCTCTATTAGCAAGCGTAATTCTTCCATAGACAAGTGATCCAATGTTCAGGTTGGGTCGGTTACGACGAGTTGCACCTTCAAATGAAAGGTTGTAGAGTAGTGCTTGCATTGCAGTCCCTATATCAACCTTGAAATATTCTGATGTTTTGGCAGTAATGATGCCGATTACAGGTTCACCCAATGCAGGTACATACTAAAAGGGGGAATAAGAGGTGGGGGAGGATGTGAGTGGAGGTACGCGTTTACGATTACAGTCAATCCACGCGTCATGTGATGATTTGTTGAGCACGCCTGAATAGATTGATGTGATGGACTCGTTGGATTGTATGAGACCTGGTCCAAGTGTGGTGTTGGGTTCAAGTGAAATACAATCTCCTGCCAAAATCATCATTTTTGAAAAAAAGATGTTGATTGGATTAATCGGACTTGGATCATCTGGTAAACACACTGTAGCACATTTATTAAAGGAACATTATGGGTTCAAGATATTATCAGTTGGAGATGATCATGTCAATGGACAATCGTTTTCCACACCTAGGGAGTTGATTCAACATGTCACGCCACAATGGAGGGAACGGTTCGTTGTAATTGTTCATACTCTGCATGAATGCCACGTGTACCAAAAGCGTCCCTTTTTCCTCCTCGTTCATGTGGATGCTCCTCATCTCGTGAGGTTTGGGCGTCATTGTGCACGATATTCAGTTTCACAGGATGCTTTTCATCAGTTTATGGAGAGCACGGATGCTGTCTTGTATGGGCAACATCATATGGCTACGCTCGTGCGTCAAGCTGATCTCGTGCTCCACAACAAGTTTGACAACACTGATGATTTATTGGGTGAAATTGAAGCACTTTCATTGATGCATGCTGAACGCCTTCGTCCTGGATGGGACACTTATTTTATGCACTTGGCTGATTTGGCAGCTAGACGTGCCAACTGTATGAAGAGGCGTGTTGGATGTATTATTGTGAGGGATCATCAGATTTTGGCAACAGGGTACAATGGGACACCACGAGGATTGAAGAACTGCAATGATGGTGGGTGTGCACGGTGCAATCAAGGGTTTGGTGGAGGTGATATGTTGCATTTGTGCAGATGTCTTCATGCAGAGGAGAATGCGTTGCTTGAAGCTGGAAGGGAAAGGATCGTTGGGGCTGACTGGTGCACATTGTACTGTAATACTTGCCCTTGTATTGGATGTGCTAAAAAGATCATTCAGGCTGGTGTGAAGGAAGTGGTGTACAGCAGGGCTTATGCAATGGATCAAGTGACTGCAGAGTTGTTTTTGGAAGCTGGAGTGAAATTGAGGCAGCATCAACCAGTGAGGATGAAGTTGGAGTTTGCATTGGATTAAGGTGCTTATACCCAAATGTTCCAAGGATCAGGGTCTTGGTAGTCATGCTGGTGTTGTGGGGTACGGTGACGAAGGGTTTCAGAAAAGAGTTGAACGTCATTGGAAGTTCCAGTTGTTTTCTCTTGAATAAATGGAGAAGGTGTCCGCATATCTCGTTCTGGAATGTCATGAAAGTACTCTCCTTGCACAAAAGTTGCTTCGTCTTCTTCTTCTTGTTTCTGCATCGAATGCAACTGAGTGGCATGGCGTGGGGTGACATGACCACCCTGTCGATGTGTAGCATAATCTCCTTGTGTAAACAATCCACCAGTCGCTAATCCATTGACATTGGTGACAAATGGAGCATCATCCATGTTGGGCAGTACGATAGTTTCCTTCAATGCTTGCTTGACTTGCTTGTCAATGGCTCTGAGAATCATGCCCATGGCTATCTTTTTGTCACTCACAATAGGTTGGATTTGAATGTCAACAATCGGTTCATCAATGAATCCACTCCATATCCGATTACTTGGTGGTGGTTTCACCAACAGCCGCATTCTTCCTTGCAGTTTGTTGCATGTGACGGATACCATGAGTGAAACTGTTGTTTTGGTCATGGGAAGCAGTGCACGCGTTGAAAGTTCCACATGAGCACTGCCTGCATAATCCACATCCACTTCAATCACCAATTCACCATCATCCTTCAAATGTATAAACTTGGCATTGGACAGTTGTGGTGCACTGTTGCCCAAGTACAAGTCAGTAATGTCAATGCTGGTGAGGAAACTGGGTAATTTTGCACGCTGTAATTTCCGCCTCAGTTTGGCCATCAATTGATCATGGATTTCCTGTGTTTTGCTAATGGATAGGAACAATCGCCCAACAAGCGCATTCAACCATCGTAAATCAGTGCGCCTCTCCACCACATTCTTCAATATTCTCAACTCATCTTCATCCAAATCAAATGGAGAGACATCACGGCCTTGCTGACCATTTCCACTGGTAGCACTCTCCAACAAACTCATGTACCATGCCTCCTTTTCAATGGGCGTATGGATCCACATGTAATATTCATCCTTCCTGTCAGTTTGATGTGCAAGTTGTATGGGAAACTCTTTGAGATAGACTTCATTCTCCAACGAGTCTTGTGGGAAGAGAGCCAAAGTATAATCCGACACGACAATAACGCCACAGCATTCTGTTTGATCTTGATCAGTATAGAGAAAGAGAGTGTTGTAATCAAGTATGGCGTAATAGGTATGGATGGGACGGAATTTGATTGAATTGGATAGGGTAGATTGGACTAGATTGGATAGGATGACGGAGGAGAATAAATCATGTGGATTGGATGAACGGGATATGCGTACCCAGCCTTGTTTACGAAAGGAATCAATTGATGGTGGACGCGTTGGTGATTTGAGGATGGATGAAGCCAGGGATTTGATGTAGCGTGGTTGTACGTAGATGAAGAGGACGATGAGGATGCAGATGAGCAGGATCAAGTTGATGATGCCAAAAAAGATGCCAAGGGAAAAGGCGAGGATCAACTGACTTGAAAACATTTGTGGTAAATGTGGAATGTTTTAGCGCAAGTCACACATCACTTTTTAATCCTCTTCTTCCTCTTCATCCGTTTCATCCTCCTCACCTTCCATGGGCATCTCATGGCCCATCATCTCCTTCATCATGGCCTCTTCATCCTCATCATCCTCATCATCCATGATTTCAGCCACTCCAATAGGTTCCTTCTCACCCTGACTCTCATTAAACATTGCTCTTCCATGGAACGCTTTCCTCACAGCAGCATTACTCCCTACATCCCACACTTGCACACGTCCTTCAGACCCAGCAGCTGCAATATGAAGCAATGAATCTGGACAAAATCCAGCTGTAAACACTTTTCCTACATTCAAATCCCTATGAATGACCAAAGAAGGCTTATCACCTTGTACATCCCATACCTTGACCAATGAATCCAATCCACCTGTTACCAAACAACCTCCAGTCACATGTGGACTCATATCCATTGCAGAAACAGGTCCATCATGCGCATGAATCGTGTAAACTGCCTGATTTGTAGGATAGCGTACATCAAAACACTGAACCAATCCAACCTCATTTGATACTAAAAACTGAACTGGTTGCACAGGATTAAACAGGATAACTTCTGGATCAGCATCCAATTTCCATGTGTTCCTATCCTGAGCAGACCGACTATCAAACACACAAACTGTCTTATCAAATGAACATGTCAGTAAAATCGTAGATTCAACTGGATGCCATTTGACTGAATTCACCTTATCACCATGATGCTCAAGTGACATCTTTGCTTCATTTGTATTCAAATCCCATAGTTTGATCGTAGAATCCGCTGATGAAGAGGCCAAAATGTGTCTTTGTAACCTATTCCACGCTAAATCCATGATAGCATCCACATGTCGATCCTTTTGAATCTTGTGCTTCTTGCTCTTCTTTTTCGATTCACCTAAAATGGCAACTGGAAACATGACGTCCAATACATCCATATCCCAGATTTCAATCTCTGGTTCAAATGTACCAATTGCAATTAAATTACCACGTTCACCTGTACGATTCTGACCATTTTGTTGCATATCGCGTGGTCTGAAATCCATCCATTCAAGTGCGAGAGGAAAGGAAGGAACCATAAAGTCATGATGGACATACATGTTGGTCGCACCGTCTTCTACGAGGTATGCTTGGATTTGTGATGCTTCTTCTTCAGTATGGCCGACAATAAGGAGGTTATCGGTGTTTGTGACGCGTAAATCATCGATATCCGAGTCTTGGTCGTCTTCTTTGAGTGTAATGTAAGGATCTTCTTCGTTACTGTTGTAGTATTGGAGACCTTTGATATTACTGAAAATACCAAGATCTTTTTCATCAGCTTCTTCTGGTTCATCATACGCGTCTAAATTGTATTCTGCGAGCTCTGGGTCAATTGGGATGGGATCTTGATCCATTTCCACGTCTTCATCGCCTTCTTGAGCATCTTGGACGCGTTCATTGACGAGTGATTGAATGTGTTCGAGTTGTTCAGGCGTGTAATCTTGTTGCACTGGAAACTCTTTGGCTACTCCCTTTGGGATCCAGACAAGCGTGGAAATCATTTAAAATGGAAAAAAAGATTTTTTATGGCACAACGCAGATTACAGCAAATTTCATCTCATTTGGATTCAGATCATCAAATCAATCTAAAGGGAAAAGTCTGCATCATCACGGGTGCAGGTAGTACCACGGGTATTGGCCATGCTACAGTCTATGCTTTTGCAGCTCGTGGTGCCCGCGTTATTTATGCCACAGATATTGCAGGTGACTTGGATGGCCTTGCAGCAAATGTATCCAGTCGTTATCCTTCCACCCAAGTCATCTCACGCATCATGGATGCTTCAGATGAACACCAAGTTCAAACCATCATCAATGACGCACTTGCTCAATTCGGTCGTTTGGACGTTTACTTTGCCAATGCAGGAATAGCCAAATTCATCTCAATGCAAGACATGACCAGTCAAGATTTTATGCATATGCTTAAAATCAACACATTATCCGTCTTTCTTGCCATCAAATACGCTGGACCTGCCATGCAAGTCACTTCATCCACTAAACCACAATCCAATGGAAGCATCATTGCCACTGCTTCTGTTGCTGGAATACGCTCAGGTGCAGGTGGAATTGATTATTCAGCCTCCAAAGCAGCAGTCATCAATCTATGCAAATTAGGGTCCATGCAATACTACGGCACATCCATTCGTGTCAATGCCATTTGTCCTGGATTGATTGAGACTGCCATGACCAAACCACTCTTTGATATGGCGAATGCAGTTGGTAAATTGAGCAAAGTGGGTCAATTGAACCCCATGAACCGCTACGGTCAACCCTTTGAAATTGCAAGTATGGTAGCATTCGTAGCAAGTGATTTAGCAAGTTATGTCAATGGACAAGCCATTGCAGTTGATGGAGGCTACAGTGCAACTCACCCATTTGTACCTGGAAAGGTCACTGGAACCCCTTCTAAATAAACAACACTCTTTATTATTGTGTTGCTGGATCATAAGGATGACGAGCAGAGAACCCACCATCAATAGGAATGGCTTGTCCATTTACATAGGAAGCAGCATCACTTACTAAATACACTGCAACCTTGGCAACTTCTTCTGTTGTACCTGTTCTCTTTAATGGATTCATATTACCCTGATGATTCTTGATGTCCATTGCAGCCCAATAATCAAGGATGGGTTTGGTCATGCTCGTTTCAATAATACCAGGACAGATGGCATTGACACGGATATTGTGACCACCAAGTACTGCACATCCATTCTGAACAAGATTGATAACTGCAGCTTTTGATGCACCATAATCCAAGGCACCACCAACAGCCCTGACACCCGTAACAGAAGCAGTAGCAAGAATTGAACCACTGGAAGCGGGTTTGGCGTCACTGGTAACCTTCATGGCTTCAGCAGCGTGCTTGATGGCAAGAAAGACTGAAAGAGTATTAACATGCATCGTTTTCATAAACATTTCAGGTGTGGTGTTGGCTACATCAGTGCCAGCAAGGATACCTGCATTGGCAAAGTAAACGTCAAGACGACCGTGTTTGTCAAGAGCATCTTGAACGACAGCTTTGACTTGGTTTTCATCTGCTGCATCGAGGATACGAGCGTAGAAGGTGGTGTTGGGGTACTCTGTGGACAACTGGGTTACAAGTGCATCCAAATCACCAGCGATATCAGTGAGGTAGACTGCTTTGGCACCTTGTGCAGCAAATGCACGGGCTGAACCATAACCAATACCTTCTGCTTTACCTGCACCAGTGACGATACACACCTTTTCAGCAAGAGAAATAGCAAAGACAGTCATGTTGAAGTGTGATGGAGAACGAAAATCTTTTTTTTTGGTCCCATAGCTCTCCTATTTTACCGAGATTTTTCTGGATCTGCACACTGCTTGACCCAAACTCCACAGCACTCCACAGCCTATTTCAATTCCACAGCAACGGTCACAACCTTGCCATCCACCACTTTGGTGAGGAACTGTTCAGAGACTGGTCGTTCCACATAATCCCCATTCACTTCATAGTTCACATTGACACCATTACTCTTGGAAGTGATCAAATTCATATCCAAAGAAGAGGGTGAAAGGAACAATTGGAAACCATCCGTGTTGTCCACAGTGATGGTAGGAACATGTTGAATGACTTGAAGTTGAGCATTCTTGCAATGAATGACTTCTACATTGGCCACAATGGAATCCACAACCAATCCAGTCTTGACACACTTGTCCATGGTGACCGCGGTGACCTTTCCATTCACTTTGATGGTGACTTGATTACAATTGTACACATAAACCACTTGCTGTGTCTCTACCTTGTTCAAGACGAGATGTTCACCAGTATAGTTTTCAATGGTCCATTTGTTGGCTTGTAATTCCATACGAGGAGGTCCTTTAGGGGCAGCAGCCTTGACAGGTGCAGTTGCTTTTGGTACAGTAACATCCAAAGCAGGAGCAGCAGCAGCAGGAGCAGTCTTTTCACCCTTTTGAACCTTTTTCAATCCAGCAGTAATGCCTTCACCCTTATTCAAAGCACTGAATAGGGCATTTCGATCCACATTAGTAGCAACTGCAGTCCTTTGAGGCACAGGTGGTGCAGCCTTGGTTTCCACTCCACCAACACTCCAAACCAACCCAGTCGTATGATGTTCCTTGACGTATTTGTGCACCTCATCCAATAATCCCAAATAACTATTCGTCCATTCCACATGCTTCTTATCCACATCTTTGAATTCCTTCTTGACACGATCAGCATAAAACACGGCACTGTTCTTCATTTCAATCACAAATGGTGCAGGAGCAGGTTCAACGGAAATCCATCCAAATGCAGGAACGCCTTCACTGACGGTGGAGAGATGGTTAAAGAAGGGAGAAGGACGATTCTTTTCCCTTAATTCACAGATACGTTCAATGGCTTGTTGGATGGGACGTACGTGTTGACTGAATTCATTAGTGTTGAAGGCTAATTTGATGGGAGAAGAGAGGGCAAAAGCAATGAAATCACGTTGAGCACCAAGTAGGGATTGTACAGCCTCACTTTGAGTTTGAACCACATCACCAACTTGGGAGGAAAGGGCGAGGAATTGAGCAAGTGGACCAGAGATGATGGCATCGTAAGCAGAAATGATGGCGGTAGCTGCTGCTGAGGAGGATTGTTTGGAGGTTGAAGAGGAGGTTTGTGGGTGCGTCACTGCTAGTTCTTCCAAGCGTGCAGTAGCAGTTTCAAGGCGTTTGATCAAATTGGCGAGGGATGGAGCACTCATTTCGAACGTGAGAAAAAAAATCTTGGCACTGTCCTGCTGACTGTGAGGACAGCCTCAATGGCTCATTGGGAGGAGGGATTATTATTGATATGCTCAGTAGTTGTAGTGTCCACTGGAGAGGGACAGGGTCCATACTCCCTTTAAACTTTTCCCTTTACACTTTTTTTTGCAACACTAGCCATGGCACTTGTATACTTTCGCACTTTTACTCGCACTTTTACCAGCAGAATGACTGCTCCAGCCGTCACTCAACCCTCCTTTGATCCACTCCTTCAAACTGAAGACCAATTCACTCCAAATCTTCAAAACCTTCAAGAGACTGAAACCGCCATGTTTGGACAAGCTACTCTCACTTCTAACCTTGTTAATTCCATCCAAGAAGACACCACTTACCTCACCAAAGTGCGTCATCTCAAGAACCTTGACTCTCAAGTTGTTCAAGAGCTCAACAAGTCCATGGACTTTCAAGGTGATCAATAAACCCTCACACCTTTTTTTTTCAATCTTTTTGTGATAATCACTCTTTAGCCAGGTGCTACTTTCTCCATCTCACTCACTCACTCTCTCTCCAATCGCAGTGCGATCTACTCTCTCTCTCTTTTATTCCTACTCTCCCCCTCGTGTAATCCACCTTTTTATCTCTGTTTGACACAGTCCATCATGCCTACCTCTGAATTTACCTTCTCAGATACCGTCGTATTCGACACTTCAGTCTCCCCACCACGTCCACTCCACCTCCTCGATTGCATCGGATCTGGATCCTACGGCAACGTTTATCTCGTTCAATGTCAATACACAGGTCACCTCTATGCCCTCAAGTGCATGGACAAGACCTCACTCCTCCCAGACCAAGTGGCCATGTACCGCTTTGAAGCTGAGCTCCAAGCCTACATCTCCTCCTCCTCCCATCCTAATATCTGTAAATTGGAAACCTGGTTTGAAACCACGGATACATTTTACCTCCTCATGGAATACGTCGCACCTGCCCGTGACCTCTTTACCTGGTTATCTGAAGAACGCGATGAATACGAGTACGATGACCATGATGAGCGTATTCGACGCCGTACGCCTCAAGAACGCAACAAGGTTCTCTGCAACATTTTTGCACAAATGCTACAAGCTGTTGAATTTTGTCATCAAAATGGCATTTATCATCGTGATTTGAAGCCTGAAAACTTTCTTGTTAGTGAAGAAGGTTGGATTAAGTTGTGTGATTTTGGGTTGGCAACAAACGCTGTTTACAGCAGAGAATTCAACTGTGGGTCCCAGGCTTACATGAGTAAGGAATGTAGGGTCCCTGTGCCTGAAATCAGAGTTCATAGTGTTGCAGAGTATGTGCAGCATGTGCAAAATGTTTACAATGATGTTAATGTAATGGCCTATTCTCCTGAAATGACGGACATGTGGTCACTTGGTGTAATTCTATTGGGTCTATTTTACAGAAAGGGACCTTGGCATGATGCTCATCCACAGGACAATGGTTACAGATTGTTTACAAATGATCCTGTGCAGTATTTGATTGAGCAAGTTGGTGTGAATCATACTGAATTGGCATGGTTTTTAGTTGAACGTGTGTTTTGTGAGGAGGAGGATCGTATTGGTGCCAAGGAATGGATCCAAGTGTGGTTGTCTGACGAGTTGATGGCTGATGAACCAGTTGAAGAACCCATTGTGTGTATTCGTGCAAGCAAGTCTTGTGTCTTACCATCCAGCACCTCTTGGGCATCCGTTGATACGCTCATTGAGTCTGCAAGTAGCCACACCATCCTCACACTAATGATGGATAAACACCAAGATATACAGGACAAGGATCAAGAAGATCTTCCTGATCTGGATACTTTTTCAGACAGTGATGATTCTTGCCCACCCTCACCTGAACTTGGTGCCATGGATGCCTTTAATGTGGACCTCTACAACAATTTATCCAAACACATTCAAGAAATCCAGAGTAAACTGGTTCCCGATTATACTGATTGGCCTGATTATTCTCAATTTGGATACATTTAACTATGGTGGTGAACTCTGCAAGATGCTGTGCAACTTGCATTAATCCAACCCATCACCAATTTAATTATAGTTGTCCATTTTTATTTATTTATAACTGGTGAGGATGTCTTCCACTTGACCAATCACTTGATGGCATACTTCTGTGCTCATTGTGGTTGATTTAATGTGGATATCCGTTACAGTGAGACCATTCAAATGCTTTTGATCATGCACCAATTGACTGAGAAGGTCCACTGGTTGCACTTGCATCACGGTCTGTGGTACTTTGGCAACTGGAGATCCACCACTGCAAAGGTCATCCAAGAGTGAGGAGGTGGGCAGAGGCACTTGTACTTCACTCATCAATGGCTTCTTGGTGAATTTAAGTGTAATATAACAATCAGCAGTTGGATAAGTGTCTACATGCTCAACTGTGCTTCCATTCACCACCAACCAACTCGTGGGATGCATGGCAAAAGCAATACGACGGCCTTGAACACTCACTTTGGACATTTCACTAGCCACAGTATCAACCGCTACACTCTTTTGAACCACAACATCCCGATAATCCAATAATACGAGGCCACTGCTCAAAGGCACTCTGTTCCTAATATAATTCAACACATCTCCCTTGGTGATGCGATCCTGAGGTCCTGAAGGCACAATCCTCGTCAATTCCTGTGGCTGAATGGCCTTTTGATGCATTAAAAAGGAAACAGCAGGTGAATATCCTGTAAACCATCGACGGCTGACGAATCGTGACATTTTGCAAAAACAGCTTCTTTTTCCAAAATGTCAAGGCGGATCAGTCACATTTCAACGCGTTTCATCAGGACATTTGCAACCAAGAAACTGCTGGATGCTCAACCTACTCCCACCATCCCTGTATTTCGATCCAAGTACTACACACCTTATCCAGGAGAAGTGAGGGATTACATCAAAAGGAGTAAATTACACCACAAACCAGGACCTTCTTCTGTGGATGTGATGATACGGTGTCCCACGTGTGTACAGAGAGAAGGATACAAAGACAACTCGTTGAAATTGAACGTGATTTCTGGTCAGTATTCGTGTATTGGATGTGGGAATGAAGGGAGTTGGGCAGATTACATTGCATTGGAGGAAGGTCCAAGTGTAAATATTGAGAGTTTGAAGCAAGAGGGATCAGGTGGAAAGCTGAACGAGTATTATTCTGTGCCTGTGGATCAAGTGGATGGGATGCGAGACTACTTTTATGCGCTGAAATTGGATACAAAAGTGATCAAGGATCATGGTGTTGCTGCAGCCTATTGGGATGGTACTACTCTTGCAAAAGTACCGGGTGAAGAGAGTCAATTGGTGCTTGTGTGGCCATTGTTGGATGAGAAGGGTGTGGTGCAACGCCTTCATATTCAACCATGGAAAGCAAGTAAAGCAGAAGGTGCATTTTATTGGCCCAAACATGAAAATGTACCTGCACTATTTGGTCACTCTAAACCAAATGAAATTTCTTGCATTATTACTGCGAGTGAATTGGACGCCATGGCAGCACATCAATTGACTGGAATTCCCGCTTTTTCCCTCATTCACACAACACAACTTGGCATTTCAACACTTGCTCTTCTTGAAAAGTACTCTAGTATCTACTTGTGGCTGGGTGACGATGTATTTGCACAAACAACTGCCTCCAAATTTGCTCACAAGTTGGGATTGAAGCGTACATTGGTCGTGTCGTCAAAGGGCATTGCACCATCTCCTGCAAACTGGACTGCCATCAAAGCATTAGCGCATGGATTGGATGGTCAACAATTCCTTCAAAATGCATCACCTGTCACCCATGAACGCATCACTAGTTTTGCACAGCTTCGTGAATCCATTCAAACTGAACTCACCAATCCAACGCAAGTTCAAGGCATCCAATCCACTGATTTCCCAAAGTACAACACACTCCTCAAAGGACTACGTATGGGTGAATTGACCATTCTGACAGGACCAACAGGCATTGGCAAAACCACCTTTCTCTCCCAACTTTCCTTGGATTTCTGCAAGGGTGGCGTCCCTACCCTCTGGGGCAGTTTTGAAATCTCCAATACGCGTCTTGCTAAGAAGATGTTGCATCAATTCTGTGGCAAGGATCTCTCTAAAAAGATGGACCAATTCAGACAAGTTGCCGATCAATTTGAACAACTTCCCATGTATTTTATGAAGTTTTATGGTACCACACAAGCAGATTCCGTCATTCAAGTCATGCACCATGCACTCTATGCCTATGATATTCAGCACGTCATTATTGACAACCTGCAGTTCATGACAAGTGGATTGGGACATGGCTATGAACGTTGGGAGATTCAAGATGATACACTTTCACTCTTTAGAAAGTTTGCAACAGAACATCAAATCCACGTTACCCTTGTCGTCCACCCCAGAAAGGAAGATCGAGAATCTCTTGACATGAATTCAGTGTTTGGGAGTGCCAAAGTCACACAAGAAGCAGACAATGTAGTCATTTTGCAAAAAGGCAGCAATGGACTACGTTACCTTGATGTCAAGAAGAACCGATTTGATGGTACACTTGGTGTCGTCTCTTACAAATTCGATGGCAAGACTCAAAAGTGCGTGGCGACTTGACTCTTCATGAGTAACGACGTCCAAGTCAGCGTGACTGGCAATGACAGAAAAAAATTCTACAAAAAAAAGTTTTTTTTTTCTTGCCGCTCACTTCGCTGCTCGTACATTACCATTTTATAGTACAATCATACTCTCATAATGAGTAAACCAGAGACGTACTTTTACCCACACTCCCCTCCCCCTTTGATCCATCCTAGTGAATTTAACGATGTCCCAGAAGGAGAAATCGAATCCAACTGGGATGAAGTTGTCGATAATTTCGACAACATGGTCCTCAAGGATGAGCTGCTGCGCGGCATCTACGCCTATGGGTACCTCTCATCCCCCTCTTCCCCTCTCTTACTAAATTCCATCTAGTTTTGAAAGACCATCAGCCATCCAGCAGCGTGCCATCATCCCTGTTATCAAGGGCCATGATGTAATTGCGCAGGCGCAGTCCGGTACGGGTAAAACCGCCACCTTCTCCATCTCCATCCTCCAAAAGATTGACGTTGCCATCAATCAAGTCCAGGCCTTGATCCTCGCCCCAACCCGTGAATTGGCCCAACAGATCCAAAAGGTCGTGATTGCACTTGGTGATTTCATGAACGTTGAATGCCATGCCTGTATTGGTGGCACCAATGTCCGCGATGACATTCAAAGACTTCAAGGTGGTGTCCACGTGGTCGTTGGTACCCCTGGTCGTGTCTACGATATGATCCATCGTCGTGCCTTCCGTACTGACCAAGTCAAGATGTTTGTCTTGGATGAAGCTGATGAAATGTTGGCTCGTGGGTTCAGAGAACAGATTTATGATGTGTTCCAATTGTTGCCTGCTAGTACTCAAGTTGTGCTCTTGTCTGCTACCATGCCACAAGAAGTCCTTGAAGTCACCACCAAGTTCATGCGTGATCCTATCCGCATTCTTGTCAAGAAGGATGAGTTGACTTTGGAAGGTATCAAGCAGTTTTACATTGCTGTGGAGAAGGAAGACTGGAAGTTGGACACCCTTTGTGACTTGTATGAAACGGTCACGATTACGCAGGCTGTCATCTTTTGCAACACGAGAAGAAAGGTGGATTGGTTGACTGAAAAGTTGCACCAGAGAGAATTCACTGTGTCTGCCATGCATGGTGATATGGAACAGGCACAACGTGATGTGATCATGAAGGAATTTAGAAGTGGAAGTTCCCGTGTGTTGATTACGACTGATTTGTTGGCTCGTGGTATTGATGTGCAACAAGTGTCCTTGGTCATCAACTATGATCTCCCAACCAACCGTGAAAACTACATTCATCGTATTGGTCGTGGTGGACGTTTTGGTCGCAAGGGCGTTGCTATCAACTTTGTGACCAATGATGATGTTCGCATGTTGAGAGACATTGAACAATTCTACAACACTCAAGTTGATGAAATGCCAATGAACGTTGCTGATTTGATTTAAAGAGGAAGGGGGTTTATACGAATAAACTCTGTATGTGTTGCAGGTGATTAAAGACGACCTTGAAGGACGAGTTCAATGGAAGTGTTGATGAAATCCTTTCTGGGAGTGAGATCCATGCCAAAGACAAGGTTGAGGCGTTCACGAACCTGCTTTTTGGTGACTGTCATCAAATCTGCTTGTTCAAGTATAATCTTGATTTCAGCTAAAGAGGAAGGGGTGTGTTAGAGAAGGGGGAGGAAAATAGCAGGGCTTACCTATTATCTCATCATCTGTTGGGCCACTCAAGGCACTCACAGACCTTTGTCCAAGTGAAGGTGGTGGATGATTATGACTGGCTGTGGACATGGGTCGCATCATAAGTGCTGCATCTGGATTGAAAGCATGAGCACGAGGATCATCCCATGCAACAGAACCCCTTGGGAACGCTTGACTAGGTGCATAGGAGGTTCGGTTGTACTCTGAACCAAGTGGTACGCCTTGCATGTAAGAAAGTCGAGGATCATACGTACTGCGACCCTTGTCAGATCCATAGGGAGTGGGAGCACGGGATTGAGAACGCTTAGAGTCCCTTGAGGCAACACTTCCAACTTCCCACATTTCTTGTTCATAGACACTCCATTTCTTGAGTGGAATCTTTTTAGGATCAAACTTTTCTTCTTCATCCACTACAATCTTGACCTTCTTGTCGCCAACGACAACACGAGTGTTACCCCATGAGAAATCATCAAAGTGCCAGAAGGAGTAGACGGGAATGGCAAATGAAAAAATGGGAGTTGCAAGGAGGTAAATGACCATCCAACCAATGTGTTGCCATTGTCTTTTGATGAGGAAGATGAAGGCTTGAAGACCATAGACAGAGAGGATAATGAGCATGGAGACGAGGTTAGTGCCTTGAGCTTGTCCACTGGCTGCATTGTCAATGATTTTGTAGAGGAGGAAAATAAGGTAAATGATCATGGCAGGTTGGACAAGTGTACCAAATAAATCTAAAAAGACGACAAAACGCATAGAGAAGCAACAGAATCCACACAAGTCGGGGAGGAGGGTAAGTTCAAAGAGGTTGTGAATGGTGGAGTTGATCCATCTGCGACGTTGAGAGAGGAGAATCGCCCACTTTTCAGGTGCAGCAGTTTTGCATGCAGCATCAGGCGTAAAGGTCATTTTGAATTGTGGAAAGTATTTGAGCATGAGGGTGGTGAGGTAACGATCTTCACCAAGGTGGAGAAGATTCTTTTTGTGAAGGGTATCCACATGATTGACAGAGTAATCGGCAATGATGTTGTCAGCAATAATGACGGGACGATTGTTGTTTGGCGTGCGGATACGATACATACTGAAGCAGCCAGGGAGACAAGTGACAGATCCAAAGAGTGATTCAAATGCCTTGGCAAGGTGATGGGAAATGTAGTACTCGTAGACTTGAATCATGGTGGCCCAAGTGAGCTCTTCCTCTTGAAGTCTGGTTTCACCACAAACTCCAATAATCTTCTTGTCATGCTGCATGCAGGAAACAAGGCGAGTCAAGGCATCTGGAAGGACTTCGGTATCAGCATCCACCATGAGAATGAATTCGTAAAAGGAAGGGTTGACACCAATCACATTCTTCATTTGATGGTAGATTTCAAGTTCAAGTGGGGACATTTCAGTTCCAAAATGCACACGATTCAAGTAACGAAGCAGGATGATTTGAGAATCACGTTTACCACGATTACCAGGACGAGAGTGCTCTGTGGGACGACCAACTTTGACGACCACCAAGTAGGGGACGACATGACCTTCGAATTCATACAAACCAGCATACACTTTACCATAATTGAGTTGATTGGCACCTTCTGCAATGCTGTGGAAGGCAAGGGGTTCAGGATCGTACTTGGGGTCCACACCAAGGATATCAAGGACAATACGAGGTGTGGGACGATCATTGCCACCACCAACAATCATACCATCAGCAATGATAAAGATGAGCTTGCGTTTATCATCGTATTGAAGGGCAGCCAAGGAATCAATGGTTTTGCGAAGGGATTCTTCACCTTCAGTATAACAAGGCACTTGGCAAATGACAAACTTGTCTTGGTCTTCTGGACGGCGTTTAGTACCCAATTGCAAGGCTGCAAGGAACTTGATGAGAATGACCAACATGAGGATGACGGCTGTACCCAACAACAAATAATCAGACACAAGGCACTTTACAGACTTGCGTGTATCCACCACACCCACTTTGAAGGCATTCATAAGGCAATTCCTGATGACGGCTTGTTGAGAGGCTGGTTTGATGGTCTTGAAAGTTTCAGAAATGTCTTCACCAGCGTACAAGGAGAAGAGGTCACGAACAGCATCACCAAGGTAAGCATAGTTGGGAGCACCTGCTACCTTTACAGGATGTTTAGCGGCTGTTTCAAAGTAATAGGTGAGATCAATCACATTGCCATCAAGGATGGCCCAACGACGATTGAGTTCACTTGCGTCCTTCTTGACAGTCTTTGGTTCAAATGCAATTTCTCCCTTTTTGATTTCCTTGCGATTGAATTTGTCTACTACCTTACGCTTGAACCAGTTGGGTTTGGCCAATTCTGAGGTGGGATCAAGGGCACGAGGACCACTAATCTACAAAAGAGGTTAATGTCAAGTGAGCAGGATAACTTGCATGGACAGCGTGCATGTTCAACAGGGTCATGTTGTTTTCTACAGAGACGATGGGATCACTGACCAATCCAGCACAAACTTCTGTCAAGGGAAGGGGAAAGAGGTACGAAACATCTTCACCTGCATAATTTTGCATATCAGCTAATGTGACACCAAATGAAGTTGAACCAGCACCATGACCTTGTTTAGCAAAACTGGAAACATCGTAAACAAATCCACGAATGCCCATCCAAATATCATCCCCAGTAGCAGTGCCCTTGTGATAAGAGAACTCTTGAGGGTTGTACAGTTTGACGGGTGGACAGAGCATCAATGGGAGAATGACAATGAAACCAACGGCAAAGGCAGATAAGAGGAAGATGAGGATGCACAAGGTGACCTTTTCACGCCACGCAAGTTGAACATCAGGACGACGAATACCACAGCCTGCCATACAACAATTGGGGATCCACCAAGTGCATATTTTGACAATGGCCAACCAAATGCGACGTTGACGCGTAATTTCGTATTCTTCTGCTTCAGCTTCCGCAAATTCTTCATCACCACGGTTATCCATGGATGGTTTGGCAAGAACGTGTTCACGACTGGCATTGCTGTAGGCTGCACCATACTCACTTTCACTGTACATGCTATCAGCATAACGAGTGGCATTGCGTGCATTCAAGTACTCCTCTTCGTTCATGCGACCACGATTACTATCATCACCCCAATTGGAACCAGCATCACTGTCTGCATAAACCTGACCAAAATGATTGTGAGAAGTGACCTTTTTGTCAGATCGATCTTCCTTTTCCACATGCCTTAATGTATTTTCCATACTACTCCAAGCAGTGTAATCAAGGAAGATGCGCATTTCACCAATGGTAACGTTCCTTTGAGTCCAATTGGAAATGGTGATGAGCGCTTCGATCTTTTGACGTTCACTTCGATGAGGATCCAACTGTAAGGATTCCAAAACTGGTCCATAGCGACCAAAGAACTCGCTTTGAATGTGAGAGATGGCATAATCACCTGATGACGTGCGTTGACGAACAAGGTCAGTGATGAGGAGGGAACGAAGTTGTTGTTTGACGTACTTGACATTCATCTTGATGGTAGCACCAAATGTCCCAAAGAAATCTTCATCAGTGGGTCGAACACAAATGACATTCCAGGATCGCATGGCATTCAGTGAGGAAAAGAGGTCAGAGAGCGTTTGATCCACTTGAGCCACAAGTGAAGAGCCAGCAGGAACAGTTTCTACAGTGATTTCCTCTTCCTTTTTAGGTTGTCTTGGGTTCTTGAGGCGCTTACTGGGTTGGCGAGATGGCTTGGCGTTTCCATGTGCAGCAACAATGGTCTCTCCATGACGTGGATGCGTTTCTGTCTTGACAAATTCAGAGTTGAACAAATCCACAATGAACGGATAGGAACTGGCACGACAAAGGTTGACAAAATCAATAGAGACTGAGTTGGCGTTTTTGGTGTACATTTGAGCATCATTATAAGTGACAGATCCACCAAAGTGATTGATGGTAAAGTTGTTTGGAGTGTAGGAAAAGTTGGGATGGTTGGCTAAGCGTTTGTTCAATTCCGAGACAAGAACTGGCATTTCATCCTTGGCTTCCTTGACCAACAGACGTTTCAATTGCTCAACAACACCACCAGAAGCAGTGGTGGCTGTGGTGGATCCACGCAACAATTCCACTGCAGAAGAATTATCCAAAAACATGACTTGAGGCACTTGGATGCCATCTTGTCTCATTTCATCCTCCACAGGTGTACGAAAAGCCTTTTGAGTAGCATAGTGTTGCACACGTTCTGCAACAAAGTTAGTGGTGAACCCATCAAAGTCCAATGGCTTCTTTTTAGCATCAGCACGGAAACCAGCAGTATCCAAAATAGCCACAAGGTTGGCAATCTCTTCTTCAGGTTTGGATAACTTGGCATTCATGGCCTCCACAACCCATGCAAAAAGTACTTCATACAAGGAACGTGCAAGGCGATCTCGATTTGCAGATGCCTGTTCAGGGTTCATGATCACTGTGCACAATTCTGAGCCCATCAATTTGGTTTGGTAAGTAAGAATGGTTTCCAAAGAGGATTCCTTGATGCCCAGTAGACTTGCTGCAATCTGCATGCTCTCATAATTGCGAATTGTGCACACTTCATTGTCACTTGGTTCATCAAATACCACATCACCAAGATGCAAAATAGCAGCCAAAATACGGTAAAGATCCAATTGTTGCTTGGCCTTGATACCCACTAACCGCATACTTTCACACAAATCACCAAATTTGAGTGCATCATCCACACCAACAATCTTGTGACACTTGCTCTTGTTCAAGTACCTAAAGGCAGAGGAATCCCTCAACTTGAAGTTTTGAACATCCTCTGCTGTAGCACCTGCCAACAAATAGTAAAATGCATGGAAACATCGTTCATCAGCAGGGATATCCGTCACGCGATTCGATTGCAACCCAAACGCCAACAACTTGCTACCAATAATTCTACCACGCTCATTGTACTGTAATTCTTGATAAAGGTTGAACATGGATCCATTAGGATTAAGTAACGTACGCGCACACCCAAAAGCCTCCAATACCACTGAAGCATGTTGAATGTGCGTATGGATTTTCGCATCCTTCTTACCACGAGCAGCCAAATAGCATAGCTGACGTACCAGAGCCCTTGAAGTCTCTGTTTTACCACTTGCACTCACACCACTAGCAAGCATATTAGCGCATATAGTGGTGATGAAAGACTTGCCTCAAAATAACTGATTGATCTTCCCCTGTTCTACGTAAAGTAAAGTGCATCTTGGCAGCTGTTTCATAAATGTGAGGTCCAAGAGTAATGGGTTTCCCACTGGTATCCTTGTAGAATTGCTCAGCGTATTCTTTGGCCATGGTGTCACTCATCAATTGCAAATGTTTTCCTGGGTTGATGGTGAGCATGGTTGAGAATCCGCATCGAGTGTAAGGAAGGTCACGAGAGAACCTTTCCTTGAGTTGTTCGTAGACATAGTCATCGGTGATCAAAGCTGGTTGAAGGAGTGAGAGATCGCCAGTAGGAGATTTGGAAGGAGACTCTCCACGGCGAGCCATTTTTTTGTAATTGATTGATGAGAGATTGAAATGGAATAAAGTGTAGATGTGTGTAGAGTCTAGAAAAGGGAGAGGGATGGAGGGTGTGTGTATTAAATCAGCCTGCCAAAATTAGAATTTTGCTGGTTGATTTGAAATTGAGAATTTTTTTTTAGGTGGACTCTATCCAGGTTGTTTGTGGTGACAGCAATGCTCAATGCTCAGTTTAAGAGGTGAAAGCAGACTTGTGAGAGGGGGTAAAAGTTGTGGCAGCCTATTCCGGTAATGTCAAACAAGTAACTTGCCATGCTACTCAAGACACAAGAGGTGGAAGCAGAGACCCCCCAGACAGCAGTGGTTCGCCCAGAAAACCTTTCATCTAAAAAGATGATTCTTCGTCTACTTTTCCTCCTAGTGCTCATCAACATCCTCCAACTCCTTTGTGCAGGCCACCCAACCACCAACAACCCTCGTTTACACCGCAGAGAAGAGACAGATTCTGCCGACGCCCTTGTCAATTTCGACTCAGCTGACCGTGAAACTCGTAAAAAGAGAAGAAAGCGCAAAACTCCCTCCACCACCACTGTTGCAGCTACTCCAGCACCAACAGCATTGTCTAGCAGCACCGTTCAGTATAGAAACTTTGATGATTGGTGATAAAATCTCTCGTCTTTTCTCATGATTTGTTTCATTACGGTTGGAACCACACAATTTCCCCAGTTGATGAGCGAAGTGACCACCGGAGAGTTTGCTGAATTGTTATTGGCGTCTGGCGTGCACCATGTCATTATCCAGTATGGTCAACAATCAACTCCTCCCACTTGGACGCACCTGACAAAGGCCGGTTTGAACATTGAAACGTTTCAACAGACTGTGGACTTTGATGAACAAGTCGAGCGTGCAGATGTGGTCATTAGTCATGCTGGTATGAGCGTGCGAGTGCACACAATGACGCATTTATAGGTGCAGGAACTATCCTTCATGTCCTTCGTGCCCATAAACCTCTGCTGGTTGTGGTTAATGAACAGCTGCAGGAAAATCATCAACAGGAACTTGCCATCAAACTACAGCAACAAGGTTATTTGGCCATGGCGACTGTCAAGTAAGTTCCCTCACATGTAATGTATCCAATGAGCTCTAGCGACTTGTCAGACACCTTTGTAACTTTTATGCGCACCTTGACCACCTTGAAACCCTTCCCACCACAGCAATCCGACGCGTTTCCTTCCATCCTGCACAATGTGTTGGGCATCCAATTGTAAAGTAAACTTTCCTTTCCACAAAAATAATGCCACCAACAAAAAAGTCAACTGGCAAGTCCACCAGAAAACCCACAAAAGACCAAGCAACGCGTAAAGTGTTCAAAAAACGCAAAGTAGATGTCGAGGAAGAACCACAGGAAGAATTGATGGAGCACGCCTCTGAGGATGAAGACGTCACGCTTTCAAGTAATCCTAATTGCATCCTTAACTGATCCTGGCTAGGCGACGATGAAATGGACACCACCAGTGACGACGCCTTTATCACTCATTTTGCAGATGAACAGAGTACGCGACTAGCAGCATCAGTCGTCAAAATCCAGGACAAACAGTGGATACCTACCACTTTTACCCATCCAACACTCAAACACGTCACCCAATACGAATTGGACGCGTCAACCACCTCAACTGCCACCAAATCTGACCAAAAACTCGCTCAAAACATCAGACCTAAACTGTGGACACACTGGACTGCCCACCATCCCCAACCCTTTTCACCCCTACAACAATCCCTCTTTTCCTACATGCAAGACTACAAGGACTTATTCTACGCAGATCGAACCTTGGACAATGCCGACGAAATCAGACAACTCTACGCTTTACATGCATTGAATCACATCAACAAAACTCGTGACCAAGTCATGAAGAACAATCAAAAGCTAGCCAAACTCCTCTCCAACAACCAAGACCTCCCTGAAATCCGTGATCAAGGTTTCACACGTCCTCGTGTCCTCATTCTTCTTCCCTTCAAACATTCGGCTTATCAAGTCATCCAAGAACTCGTCAAATTCTCCGGATGCACCACAGTAGACAACAAGTCTCGATTTGAAGAGGAATTCGCTCCAAACGATGACATTGAATCCAGTAAATCTGACCGCAAACCACAAGATTGGAAACAGACATTCTACGGCAATACGGACGATTTCTTTCGACTTGGTATCAAATTCACTCGCAATTCCATCAAGCTCTATTCTGCATTTTATGGATCCGACATTATCCTTGCATCAACCCTTGGCCTACGTACACTCATTGGTTCAAAGGGTGACAAAAAGATTGAATATGACTTTTTATCCTCGATTGAACTCGTCATTGTCGATCAAGCAGATACATTCCTCATGCAAAACTGGGACCATCTCGTACACATCTTTGATCACCTCAACCTCATCCCCAAAGAATCTCATGGTTGCGATTTCAGCAGAGTTAAAAACTGGTACTTGGATTCTCGTGCAAAATACCTCCGACAAACCCTCATATTTAGTCCATTTCTCACCCCTGAATGGAACGCACTCTTTTCCAAACAATTGGTCAATGTTGGTGGTAAAGTAAGGTGTCATGCATCCCATACCAAAGGTACCATGACCAACATCAAAGCGACACTTGCCAAACAGTATTTTGTACGATTGGATGCAACAAGTCTTGCTGAAACCGACACGGTTCATTTCAATTATTTTACACAAACGGTTCTTCCCATGATCAGATCCTCTGCTTCTCAAAGTGATGCAAGGTCACTCCTCATCGTCCCAAGTTATTTAGAATACGTTCGGATCCGCAATTACCTCAACAAAGTATCTTCAGATGTGGATCAGGCCATTGACTATGCTGCACTTTCAGAGTATAGTTCTGCATCAGAAGTATCACGTGGACGTTATGCACTTTATCATGGCAAGGTTACCATGTTGATGATGACTGAACGATTTCATTATTTCCATCGATTGCAAATTCGTGGATGCACGCGTGTTTACTTTTATGCACCACCAATGTATCCACACTTTTATTCAGAAATGGTGAATTTCCTCATTCCTGAAAAAGAAGATGATTATCAAGAACGTGTGGCGTACACTGTGTTTACAAAGTATGATGGATTGCAAGTGGAAAGGTTGGTGGGGATGAAACGGGCTGAAAGGTTGATGACGAGTGAACAGGATACATTCATGTTTGCACAATAAACTCGCACTTAAATGTTCAAAAGAGCAGAGGCAAGTGCTACGATTGGACTACCTGTAACACGAGGTAAGTCACCACCAACTGTCTTTTCTTCTTCTGCACAACCTGCAATATCCAAATGAGTATAATTGATTCTCAAATCCTTATCAGTTTGATCATTACCGTGTTTGTTCATACCAGATGCAACGTTAAGGAAGGCAGCTGCGAATTGATGTCCACGGTTAGTCATGGTGGATGGGCGAGAGTTGGATTGGATAATGTCGCAAGTACCATGAGGATCAGAAGCACCAAGCTGGTAATCTTCAGGGCGGAGAATGGAGATTTCGAATGGATCTCCCCACACATAACTAGTTTCCCTCAACTTTTCCATCAAACCAGATTTAAGAGCAGGGCCATTGGGGCATGCAGCACCATAGTGACCATAAGCACGGATCACATGGCCAGTGAGTGTGGCAACTGTAAACAAATGACAAGACGTCTTGTCTCCTGCTGCACGCAAATCCCTTACAATTTCCCTGTAGCGACACAATGGGTCAGACATGACCATACGGCCTTCAGCATCAGTGTTGCCAATCATGATTTTAGCACCAGCACGAGATACAATCACTTCATCACTCACATACGAGTCAGATCCAATGCTGTTGCGTACAAAAGCTAAATCAGCATAGACGTTAACAGTTTCATCTTGTAAAAGACTGACAGTCTTGAGGAATCCTGCAACCACAGCAGCACCAATCTTGTCACGAGACATGCCACGCATAGCACCACCAACCTTCAAATCAGCACCTCCAGTATCGTACGTGATACCCTTGCCAACAAAGAACAAGTTTTGTTTTACTTTGGTTTGATCAGGAGACATGTACTTGAGGCGAACAAGACGAGGTTGGTGCCTTGGAGTACACATGCTGGCTCTAGAAACTGCAGTCAAGAGAGGGTACTCGTTCAAATCCTCGGCACTCTGGATCACTTGCATATCGACATTTCCACCTTCAGGAAACACGTTAGTGAGGTACTCTACGCACTTTTCTGGTCTCATGCGCTCAGGATCGCTTCCACCAACATCACGAGCAATGCGTCTTCCCTCTTCAAGTGCCATCACTTGATTCAACATGTCCTCATTCACAGCTTCATCTTCAGCAACCACACCAATGGACCCGAGCGAGTGTTCCAGATACAATTCACGTCTTTGAAGCGGAACAAAGGCACCAGTCAATGCACCAAGCAAGGCTACTTGAGCATATTTAGCATAATGTTCTGGGTAGTGAATGCTGTTGGAGAGTGGTGCAATGTGGAGGAGAGGAGCCTTGGCACCAGCTGCCCTAGCACGACGAATACCCTTTTCAGCTGCTTGTGCAAACTTGCGAACATCATCAACATCACCGTTGAGAGAACCAGTGGAGGAGAGAACAAGGCGTCCACCTGCAACAGAAGGATGAGCAAGGAGGGCCACGTCCTTTGCAAAGGATTCATCAACAGCAGATTGAGCAGTAATCACTGATGAGAGATCATCACCACCAAGACGCGTGGTGAGGCTGTTGCTGAGACCATCAAGTTGATCAAACACAGTCACAACACAATCGTGATCACCAGAGGATAAACTAGAAACAAGGGAGAGCTTTGTCATTGTCCTAAATTGGCAAAGGTGGTGGTGGGAAAATCTGTAAAGTTTTGAAACCCACAACATGTGAGCAAAACTTTCTAGAAATCCTCCACACACCCCCCATGCCCACACTTGCTGTTGTCGGTGGCCTAACCTCCATTGGCAGACATCTCGTTAATTACATTGTCACAAATGACCTGGCATCCGACTTGATCGTACTGGACCGAACTCTACCTCAAATTGCAAGATTATCACCTCGTCATGCAGCAATCTTTGAGCAAGTCCGATTCAAACAGTGCTCCATGATCAAACAAGAGGATATAGCAAGAGCAATCTTGCGTCCTGATGGCACAAAATGGGACTACATACTGTGCACATCCAATGAATCACGAATGGGCCTATCGGAGAATATGTATCACTATAGAACGGTGCTCCCTGCTCTTGCTGCTGCACAAGTCGCAGTTGAACATGGGGCCACCTTTATTCATGTGATGGATGGATCAAGACGACAACATGCACCAGGTACATTCTCAACAGAAGATACGCCTGCTCGGAGATGCAAGAGTGGACACTTGTACAATGCAGTTGCCAAGGCGGAAGAAGAACTGCGCAAGATTGTAGGCCTTAAACTGGTTGTTTTACGCCATTCCTTGCTCTATGGCCCAGACTGTTACATTGGATTGGTACATCCACTTGCACTCGGAACGATATTCAAGGCAAAGAACGAACCCTATGTAGTGAACCTCTTGCCACAGATTCGACTGAATACAGTGCATGTCAAGGATGTAGTGCGTGCAGTCTGTCACTTGGTAGAATACCTGCCCAATAACCCGTCAGTTTCCTTTCCTCTGGTGTACAATGTAACGGATGAGGGCGATACTACCTCTGGAGAAATTACTCAACTCGTCCATGACTGTACTGGTGTTCGCGTTCAATATACAACCAACCTCATGAACAAGTTCTTATCAATAGCCCTTCGATTCCCTGGTATCATGGATACTTATAATGTCAGTATACTCAAAACATGGCTCACTTTACTTGAGAAGAATGACATTATGAACACTCCGATTGATGTTTATGTGTTTCCAGAGATCATGGAAGTGGAAGAAATCGCCTTTGATGGTAGCAAGTTGAAAGAGGACACTGGATTCAACTACGAGTATCCACAAGCATCCAAAGAGGTAGTGAGTGAAGTACTGATGATGCTGCAAGAACAAGGATTGTTTCCAATACACTATTAAGTATTACTGACTTTTAGCAATGGCTACTTTGGATCCACTTTTTCTATTCAGTTTGCTTGAAATGGAGTTGCCAACTTGAACCAATTTGTTCAAATCCACACCAGTCTTCAATCCTAATCCTTCAAGTAAATAAACTACATCTTCAGTTGCTACATTCCCACTAGCTCCCTTTGCATAGGGGCATCCACCCAATCCAGCAACAGAACTATCCACCACTCTAATTCCTTGGTCCAATGCAGCATAAATGTTTCCAATGGCCTGACCATAAGTATCATGACAATGCAATGCTAAATTCTCCACTGGAACCACTTGCTTCACCTCTTGAATCATCTTGATGATGCTAGCAGGCGTTCCTACTCCAATCGTATCACCCAATGAAATCTCATAACAACCCATTTCAAATAGTCTTGCTGCCACTCGTGCCACTGCCTTTGGTTCAATGTATCCCTCATATGGACATCCAACCACACACGATACATATCCTCTGACTGGAATGTTGGCCTGGCGAGCAGCGTCCATCACATCCTGAAACCGTTTGATACTATCTTCAATACTCACATTGATGTTCTTTTTACTGAATGACTCGGATGCAGCTGCAAACACAGCAACTTGATCAGCGCGAGCAGCTATGGCACCTTCAAATCCTTTGAGGTTGGGTGTGAGGACAGGGTAAGAGACATCAGACTGTCGTGTAATCTGTTCCAGTACTTGAGTTGCATCTGCCATTTGTGGTACCCATTTAGGAGATACAAATGACGTGGATTCCACCACTTTGAGTCCACAATCAGCAAGACTGTTGATTAATTCCACTTTGTCAGCCGTAGACACGATCTGTTTCTCGTTCTGAAGGCCGTCACGGGGGCCTACTTCTACAATCTTGACATCAACACCACTTGGGAACATGGACTTCCATGTGGGAAGGGTGGAAGCAGATCGTGCAATTCTTTTCATCATTTTTTTTGCAAGAGGTGGAAATTTCTCATGGCTCAAGTTGATTTTCTAAGCGTAATCCCCACTTTTCATCCTGTTGATGCGTGATTAGAAGGGCATTGATCTTGTTAAAAAAGCAACAGAAGAAGATGGAAAGGGTAATTTCGAGGTTGCCTACCAACATTACCAGAATTCCCTCGATTACTTTCTCACTGCCATGAAATGTACCTTGATCCACTCCATCATCATCTCACTACTTTAGATGAGAAGAACGAGAAATCAAAGGAGGCGATTCGCAAGAAATTCACAGAATATCTTGAACGTGCTGAAAAACTCAAAGAATACCTCCAACAAGCAGCTGACAAAAAGGCCAATGGAACTTCTTCTTCTAATGGCAGCAGTGGCAAAAAGGCAGCTCATGGTGACGAAGATGCAGAATCCTCCAAACTTCGTCAAGGTCTAGAAAGTGCCATCCTCTCTGAAAAGCCAAATGTGCATTGGTCGGATGTCGCTGGTCTCCATGCTGCCAAAGAAGCCCTTCAAGAAGCTGTTATCCTTCCCATAAAATTCCCACATTTATTTGTAGGTAAAAGGAAGCCATGGCGTGGTATTTTATTATTTGGACCTCCTGGAACGGGTAAATCTTACCTTGCAAAGGCAGTTGCAACAGAGTCCAATGCTACATTCTTTGCCATTTCATCCTCTGATCTCGTGAGCAAGTGGATGGGTGAAAGTGAACGACTTGTCAAGAATCTCTTTGATATGGCAAGAGAGAACAAACCTTCCATCATCTTTATTGATGAAATTGATGCTTTGTGCGGTACACGTGGTGAAGGTGAATCAGAAGCAAGCAGACGTATCAAGACTGAATTACTGGTTCAAATCAATGGTGTAGGAAAGGATTCGGACGGTGTATTGGTTCTTGGTGCTACGAATATCCCTTGGCAATTGGATTCGGCCATTAGAAGACGTTTTGAAAAGCGTATTCATATTCCATTACCTGAAGTGAACGCTCGTGCTGACATGTTCCCACTGCATATTGGAGATACGCCACATACACTCAAAGTACAAGATTTCAAAATGTTGGCTGAAAGAACAGATGGATTTTCTGGATCTGATATTGAAACACTTGTACGTGAAGCCCTCTATCAGCCTGTTCACAAGGTACAAACTGCCACTCATTTCAAGTATGTTATGGCACCCAGTCGATCTGATCCAGCCACTGTAAGGCGTTACCTTACGCCCTGTTCACCTGGTGATGAAGCAGCAATGGAAATGACGTGGATGCAAGTTGGTTCTGATGAATTACTTGAACCCGAGTTGACCTTGAAGGATTTTGTTCGAGCAGTTGAAAAGGCCAAACCAACAGTTAGTCAGGATGATTTGGAAAAGCACAACAAATTCACTTTAGATTTTGGACAGGAAGGTTGAGATTTGTGACTGCGAAAAAATCTACTTTTTCAATTGTGATCAGGCTTCATCATCATCATGGCGATTGTTGACTTGCTCAAAGTATCCACCCCCCCACCACCTCAACCCCTCACATTCCTCTAGAGTGCAAAATTCTACTGGTGGATAGGCCACTTATTCCTCATCTACAACACCCTCCAATTCTATTTCCATTACTTTTCATCCACCAATCCATACTACCATCGCGCCTACTACGGTGCCTTAATCTCCTACTCGCTCGTTCTCTACAAAACAATCGGTATGCCTCAATTCACCAAATCATATTTGGAGCGTTTACTACGCGATGATAACATTCAGTACACGATCCTTGCACTCACATGGGTAATGAACGAAGCCACGCTAGTCGCCCTCATTCCCTACTTTATCTTTTCTTGCTTTCATGCAATCAATTTCATCAATACGACGTTCATCAAGACCATTTATCCAAATGTGGGGAGAGAGAAACCAGTGTTGGTTCAAGTTTGTGAGAGGCTGGATAAGGTTGTCAAGGCGTATTATTTGAGTGCGATGAGATTCGCTGCATTTTGGGAAGTTGGAGTAGTGATGCCATGGGTGCTCTTGTTGTTTTTGACCAAGGTTGTGATGATTGAGTTGTATCTGGTTGTACCATTGACTTGCGCACAGTTTTTAAGGTTGAGGTATGTGGTGAGTGGGTTTACAAGAGAAGCGTTTCAAGTGGTGAGAACAAGGTTGGATCAAGTGTTGTTGAGTGGTAGGGTGCCTCCTGTTGCAGTGAGGTCATATACTTTTGTAAGGGATATGCTGATTCAACTTGGCATGGAATTGGTACCACCACAACAAAATAGGCAACAATAATAAAAGTTTTATTTGATTGTTGTGGGCTTGTTGATGACATGAACGAATTCATGGAACTTTGCACTGTTCCTGAGAAACCAGTCACCAAAACGCCTTCCCATTTTACTTTCTGCAATGAGGACAGTGTCAACGTTGATGCTGCAATCGAGGTCAGAGACGAGAGTACGTTCACCTTGGTCCAATTGAAGGTCATGGGTCCATTTGGTTTGACGGGTGGTTTGCTTGAAAAGAAGTAAAAGAGTGACGAGTTCTTCTTGTTCAATTTCCAAAAAGGAAGCAAGGCGTTCCACACCAAGGGTAGTGTAGAGCTTGAGGAAACTGCGGAGGATAGGGATGCGAAGTTGACGTTCCACATTGCTCACAAAGATGCGAGCTTGATAAGCATTTCTATCAGGGACAGGGTCATTAGAGGAGGACAATCCAATGGCAAGTGGAGAAATGTAACGTGGACAGGCATAAATGAAGAGTTCATGGTAAGCGGAAAGGGCTTCCATGTCGGCACGCTGCATGCGAGCAAGATGGTCACTATACTTTTCTCTAATTTGAGAATGGATGGATTCATCAAGGCGCATGGGAGCAAGGGAGATGCAAATGGTGAGCAAAGCGTGCATCTTGTCTGCAAGCTTGTTCATTTGGTCGTATTGGTAGGTGCGTGGATTGTACTGTTTGGCACGATTGATAAAGATGAGAATATGGCTAAAGGTGCGAACGGCATCAGCATAACGACCCAACATCATGTAAGAGAAACCAACGTAATAGTAGGTGCTGACATGGCAAGAGGTTGCACGGGCCATGGCAACACGTTTGGTGAGATCCACGTCAGCAAGAGTACTCAAGGCAAGGGAATAATCACCCAACAAACAATGGACACGGACCAACCCAACAAGACTAAAGTACCCGAGCATCTTGTAAAGGTTCAATTGACCAAATTCACCTGCAACCACACCAGCATCCTGACCTTGCTTGAGGGATTTGAGTTGAGCTTGAATGTTGCTCTTGGTCACAAGGGAATAAAGGACATTCAACACCGTGTAGGTACTCCAGACCTGTGGATGATCACGCAACGCATTAAAGACGAGTTCAACATCCTCTTCTGGTTCATCAGACTGGTGAGCACGAACCACACGGTCACGGAAGAGAGAAAAGGATTGGAACTGGTAAATGAACTCATCCACAATGTCCCAAAGCCACTGATTGGGCAAATCCAATGGAACTGGTGCTTGAGCATCTAAAAATACGCGTTAATTCTATCAAATGACGCGTCCTACCCAATACATAATTGAACAATTCAAGGTAATTTTCAAAAGATGCAAAACGTTGCTCAAGGGTTGGTTGAAGGCGACTGTACACGTGTCTGTAATACAATTCACGGTAAAGGACGAGTACTAACGCATCATTTTGAACCAAAGGAGCAATGAATTCAGGTTCAGGCCAGGACTCTTTGGCATAAAACTTGTCACTCAGCTTTTGCCAGGATTGTTCATAGAGTGTGGAACAATCAGCGTTTTGATGGTTCACGATTGCACGGTGCAATTGAAGGATGAAATTACGAACGGCTTCAGGGATGGACTGGAGTTGTTGGTAGAGGATCTGTTCTTGGTGCATTTGGAGCATCATGGATTGTTCTAGGGGAGGGATGAGGCAAGTGGGGGGGGGAAGGAGTTTACGGTAAAGCATGTGGTCATCCATGTCATCATTTCCATAGACACCAGCGAGGAGCTCAGCCTCTGTAACATTTTCAATTTCATCATCGTACTCGTTGAACATTTTTTCAAGTGGAGGAGATTTGGCAGTCACACACATGTCCATCCTTCAAGCTACTGAAGCACAATCAGCTTGCGGAGCTATATTTAGTTCAGTCGTGTTCGGCGAAATGATGCTGCGACCTCCACCAATGAAGGCACGGGACATTCTGGCTGGACCCTACGCTCAACACTCAGCCCCATCCCATCCAAAAACTATTTCAACTCTTCCTGCACCCAGACGCGTCTCTTTTTCCTCCCACTGCCGCTGCTACTCATTTACAATCAACCACATTTCAGCATGGAACGCATTACCTCAACCGCACCTGCAGGCTCTCGTCCAACTTCAGCATACATTACCTCCTCCAGCATACCACCCACCGCATCCCATACCCTCTCACCACTCTTGTCCGATGCTCATATCCTCAAAATTGTCGACCATTTCCTTTCTTCCACTCTAATCCACCCCATCCTCAGGCCATTCTACATGAGCATTGACCGTCATGTCCTTCGTCACAAACTAGCTGGCTTCATATCACAGTTGTTTGGTGGACTGCCGTACAATAGACGTGCAATGAAACGTGCCCATGCTCACTTGAGGCTTGACGACATGCATTTTGATTCAGTAATGGAAGTATTGGAACGCGTACTCGACCTTGAAGATGACGTTACAGGTGAACGCCTGGTGCCATGGAGATGGAAGGTTCAAGCCATGCGTGAAGCTGAAGGTATGAGGGATGAAGTGCTCAACAGTAGTCAAGGGAGGCGTCTGTCAAACGATACACTCATGACCACGGATCCCAATGCTGTGATAGCTCGAGCAGTGAACCACAGTAGCATTGAAAACTCATGGACCGTACACTACGATGCCATTGAACAATGGGGAAATGGACCACGACACATCAAGTCATTATCAGAAGAAACTTCTTCAGCCAGCGGTTCATCTGCCCTTTCCACCCAACCAAGAAAGATTAAACGTTCACGGATTCCAGAGCGATGTGTTCAGAGTTAAGAGTGTGACTGAGTTTCCTTTTTGTGCTCATGTCACATGGGATTACAACACTGCGATTGATTGGCCTTGCAATTAAAAGTTTTTTTTACTAAAATGGTGATGATGATGGTGCCTGGTCAGTCAGGGTACGTTCATTTAAAATGCCGCGCACTTGCCCTTTGTAGGCTCTTTCCAACACCATGGGCACTCATCATCCTAATGTTACTCAACTCGAGTCGGTTGCCCATATTTTCATTTCTACAATTCTGCAACAAAGTGCATTCGAAGCATTTGCACCAACAGTCAACCACATTCAACTTGCTACTACACTTGCCAAATGGGCCTCAACCGTCCTCAAAGGCCAATCCTATGATAAGAGCGTCCTCATTGAACAACACAGGAACCTCAACCTCACCAACGAACAGTTTGATGCACTCATTCAATCAGCTGGAATGGTACTTGACCTCGAATGCCGCGGCAAACGTCTCATCTCATGGGGTGACAAGGCAACACTGCTAAAACACATTGAAACACTACGCCAACACTACTTGTACATAACATTACCACATTGTCCAACAGGTCAGCCAGTCAGTTGCATCTTTGAAACTCCATCAACAGAACGCAGTTCCATCTTTAGTGTTGCATCTACTGAATCAGGTCATTTACGTAACCTTGACAAAGTCCGTGAACTTGCAGACAAGGAAGTAGAACGAGATGAGCAAGCGTTTATCCTACGGCAACTTCATATCAGCAAGTCCATTTCCAATATGGCCAAAGTGAAGAGGACACTGCACAAGGTTCATAGTGAACTGTCGTTTGATAAGCGTATTGAATTGAGCCGTACTCATGCAACTCAATATGGTCTGAGTCCCAATTGGACGCCTGCAGCAAGTAGTTGTGCTGCTAGTTGGAATAGTGTGAGTACAAGGATATCCAACACTTCACTACAGAATGAAAAGAATGTATCGCAAAAAAAGTTGGGGCAAGTATCGGAATGCCCCAAAGAATCCGGTGAGACTGTGAGGCCTGATATTGTACCTGAGGTGGTGGTGGTTCGACCATCCATGGACAATGGTTCCATGCAACGTGAAATCTCAAAGTCAAGTTATGATAGCTACAGAAGTGTAGGGAGTAATGCTTCAAAGTCATCAAAGGGATTGAGGCGTGCATTAAAAGGGAAGTGTGCCCCTTCATAGTTTGCCCCAGAAAAGTGCCCCAAAAATCAGTATAAAATTCCAATGCTCCGCAACTTTTTACGCGTGAGAAACATGTCATCCATCCCAACGTCATCTCGCCTCCTTGGCCATCAATCCTCCCTTCCACGTCTACCCGTTCCAACCCTCGAAGAAACCTGTTCCAAATACCTTCAATCCGTACGTCCTCACGTCAATGACGCCGAATTCAATCGCACATCATCAGCCGTTAAAGAATTCCTCAAGCCAAACGGTATCGGATCTCGCCTCCAAAACCGTCTCATTAACCGCGCAAACGATCCATCCACCCAGAATTGGTTATCTGATTGGTGGAATCAAGCAGCTTATTTCGGATACCGCGATCCAATCGTCGTCAACGTGTCTTACTTTTACACGTTTCTTGATGACCGTCGTCTCCGCAACAAACCAACTGAGCGTGCTGCATCCATCATTCAAGCTGCTCTTCAGTTCAAGGATGAGGTGATGAGTGGCACACTTGAACCTGAAATGGCCAAAGGTAAGCCATTGTGTATGGATAGTTACAAGTGGATGTTCAATGCATGCAGGTATCCAGCTAAACCGGATGATTATGCAAAGACGTTCCATGGAAGAAATCACATTGCTGTGGTTAGAAAGAACAAGTTTTATACATTTGATGTGGTGGATGAGCATGGCAAGACACTTTCTACTGCTGAAATCAAGACACAATTGGATCGTATTGTCAAGGAAGCTGATGGCAGTGTTGTGCCTGCTGTTGGTGCATTGACCACTCAGCACAGAGATGTGTGGACAGATGCACGTCAACAGTTGATTGACGCTCATCCTCAGAATGCACACTTATTAGAACAATTGGAGAGTAGTTTGTTCCTTGTGTGCTTGGATGACAGTAAACCGGTTACCAGAGAACAAGTCAGTTGGCAGTGTTGGGTTGGTGATGGTAAGAACAGGTATTTTGACAAGAGTTTGCAGTTTATTGTATTTGAGAATGGCAAGGCTGGGTTCAATGGAGAACATTCTTGCATGGATGGTACGCCAACTTGTAGGTTGAACGATGTGATTAACCATCGATTGGCACATGGATTAGTTGATCATGGACCTGTCAACAGTGCGCGAGCCTTGACTGCACCACAACCATTGTCCTTCCACCTTACTCCAACCCTCATTCATTCCATCCATGAAGCTGAATCCGCATTCAATAACCTCGTTGGTCAACATTCCCTCAAGGTAGTTGCTTATCCTGGTTATGGTAAACGCAAGATCAAGCAACTCAAGGCAAGTCCAGATGCTTATGCTCAAATGGTGATTCAATTGGCTTATTTTAAAATGCATGGCATCTCCCGTCCAACTTATGAAAGTGCTCAAACGCGTAAATTCATTCATGGAAGAACCGAGGTTTGCAGAACGGTCAGTACGCAGACTGTTGCATGGGTAAAAGCCATGGAAGATCCTTCAGTGCCCATTGCTACCAAGGTCAAGTTGGGTAGAGATGCACTTGATGCTCATGTCAAGTACATGGCTGATGCTGTCAAGGGTCATGGATGCGATCGTCATCTCTTTGGACTCCGCATGTTACTTGAACAAGGTGAAGAAGCACCTGCACTCTTTACAGATCCTGCCTTTAGCTATACGAAGCACTGGTTCCTTAGTACCTCACAGTTGACTAGTGAGTACTTTGATGGATATGGATGGGGTGAGGTTGTGCCTGATGGTTATGGAATTGCTTATATGGTCAAGGATGATAGTTTACACTTTAATGTAGTTGCAAGGAAAGAGATGGATCCTGAGGGCATGGCCAGGTGGATTGAAGAGGCGTGTGGTGATATACTCACAGTCTTTGAAGAGGCTGCTGCAAAGGAGGGCACTGCAAAGGCCAAGCTTTAATCAGATAGTGGTGAAACATATGGCTAGCAAAAAATTCTCTTTTCAAGTATGAAAATCGCCATTATCCTGATGGTAGCCGTGCTACTCATCTCCTCCACCTCTAGCCAGTTGCTCTCAACCTTTAGCATCTGCAACACGAGCCCCATCAATCCTAAACTCCGTAGAGAATGGCGTATGCTTTCCCAATCAGAACGCCTCATTTTCATCATGAATTATCGTAAATTGTACAATCGTCGTGACGGGCAACTCTCCTTTATTGAAAAGCTGGCAGCTCTTCACATTGAAATGTCCCAATTCATCCATGGTCAACCTCAATTCCTTCCATGGCACCGTTACCTCGTCTATCTCGTTGAACAAGAGTTACAAAAATCCCTGCCAACCCTTATGGTTCCTTATTGGAATTGGTCAGTTGATAGTCAAGCACCTGAACTCTCTCCAATTTGGTCAAGTGGTCAAGATGGATTTGGTACAAGGGGCAAGGCACCTGACTTTTGTGTACAAGATGGAGGATTTTCTACTGTTGAACTGGCCATCCCTGAAGATCCTGATGTAAAGAAACGTTGCCTTAAAAGAGAGTGGAATCCTGAAGGAAAGATGGCTGCACTCACTTCCACTGATGTGCTCCATTCCATCATTTCAAAGTCAGCAACTTATGATGCATTCCGAAGACAGCTTGAATATGTGCCTCATGCTCAAGTCCATTTAGAAATTGGTGGTGATATGGGTAGCACATGGTCTCCCAATGACCCCATCTTCTTTCTCCATCATGCTTTTGTTGACTACTTATGGCACAAGTGGCAATTGTCTCACAAAATGAACGAGTACAATGGCGCCACCATGACCAATAGAAGACCAGGCCCAACCAGTTTGGATGATCAGCTTGCTGGATTTGATGGTGTTAAAGTGTCTCAAGTGATGGATGTGAAGGATTTGTGTTATGATTATGTGGATTTACCACAATCAGAGCACCAACCAACATCTCCGCCAACATCACCAACCTCACCCACAGACATTCACAATCGATACAAAAAGTTCAATGATCAAATCAAGGAAGGTCAGGGTAAAGGCAACTTTCAAGTCACTGTCATTCATGTTGTTCCTCAATCACTCAAGTTGAGCGCTCAAGATCGTCGTGATTTGCTCCACCTTCGTATTCCCAACAAAATCTCTTCTGAATGGTTCAAAATGAATGGAATTCCTGAAGAGGAAGCAAGACAATTTGAACGTGATCACAAGATTATTGTAAACAAACTGAATGAGTTGGATGGATATGTGTCAAATTGTGCATTATGGAACCGTGAAGACCTCTTTAGTAAACTATCAGCACAAGGACAGGATCTCGTGTGTGATCAAGGCAACGTCCATGTCCATGTGCATTGCGACAAGATTTCAGCAAGTGCTTCACAGGCTCATCGCATGCATCATGTGCACAGAATCAAGAAACACATCAAGGCTGCCATGAGGAAGGAGTCCATCCAGCAGTCACCTACAGAATTCAAATCTGCAGTGCAGTTGATTATTGGGCAGCCTATTTTAAACAAGAATTGTGCCATGAATCCCTTTGGATCACGACACGCAAATGACATGGTATTTGGCAGAGACTAGACGCGAAGTGGAGGTGTATTAAAGGGCGACCACATGCCACGCACACTTGGATTCTTTGAAACTACCGTCATTTTACTAATCTTGCTCACCTTGTTCCCATTGGTCTCTCTGAGCAATTTCACCTTTTCACCAATGTCCTTTGATCCAAGGTTCTGACAATTGATCACTTTGGTCTTGCCATTCAGATAAAAAGCGCGTACACAAGGATGTTTTGCAGGACGTGGTGTCACCATCATCTCGATCTGTGGAAAATCACGCGCCAAAGGCACCAATCTAGTCTGAAGAAACTCCTTCATACCCTTTGAACTCCCTGATTTCTCACAGTAATGGAAAACGAGTTTACGACAGGCCAAAATAAAACTCATATGGATGAAAAAAAATCAAGACGTGATCAATTGAACGAGAGGATCACACTTGATCCATACAACACTGTAGCATGGACTGCACTAATGGACCTTGGAGGTGATGAGGAGACCACGAGGAGTGATTATGAGAGATTGCTGGAGCAGTTTCCTACAAGCGTCAAGTATTGGATCGCATATATTGACTTTGAATTGAAGAACGATCGTATTGATCTTGCCGAACGCCTCTATGCACGCTGCCTACCATCCATCCCACACGTTCAATTATGGACACGGTACATTCAACACGTACAATCTACACAATCCGCCCAAGAATTACCACTACAGATCCTAATCGACGCGTACCAAGTCTGCATCAACAACGTGGGCCTACACAAGGATTCCGGGAATTTGTGGCAAGATTATATCGACCTCATCAAGGGACAAAATGCAGATTACGCGGTGGAAGAACAGCGTAAAATGGATACTCTGAGACAAGTTTATTCCAAAGCACTGGTTGTGCCACTCAACAACATTGAATCACTTTGGAGGGAATACGATGCATTTGAAAATGGATTGAACAAGCTCATGGCTAAAAAGTTGATTGGTGAATTGTCCCCATTGTACATGAGTGCGCGTGCAGCATCTCGTGAACTGGGTGGATTATTGAGAAAGTGCAAAGATGTGGATTTGCCAACACCTCCAACCAAATGGACAGTTGATGAAAGGGAACAAGTTGGTGCATGGAGACGGTATTTGGAATGGGAACAGATTAATCCACTCGCGAACCAAGATGGTGGATATGCACGCGTCACTTTTGCATACAAATTAGCACTATTGTCTATGCGACATTACCCTCAGATCTGGTACGAAGCAGCACAGTATCAAGTCAAGAATTCACAAATGGATCAAGCCATTGCACTTTTGCAACAAGGTACACGTGCAAATCCAACTAGCTGTATTCTCGCTTTTGCATTGGCTGAATTACATGAACAAAACAAGGAACCAATCGATACCATTTATGAGGAATTATTGACACAATTGCAGCAACAAGGAGATGCCATCAAACAGCACCTTGCAGATCAAGTGAACCAAATGCAACCAATTGACACGAGTGATCTCACAGCAAACCAGCAAACCAACTCACATGTCATGGATGGTGAAATCAAACAAGAAATCAGACAACGTGAACGCATCCATGCATCTCACATTTCAGCAATTGAATCCACCCATCAAATCACATTGGATAAACTATCACACAAATACACCATCACATGCATCACTTTTATGCACGCTGTCCGACGCTGTCAAGGAATCAAAGCAGCACGTTCCATCTTTACTAAAACAAGGAAATCAGAATACGTTACATTCCACCTATTCATAGCATCAGCGTTGATGGAATATTATTGTTCAAAGGATAGTGCACTTGCAGTCCGTGTATTACAAGCAGGTCTCAAAATTTATGACAAGCATGCTGGATACATTTACGAATATGTGAAATTTTTATTATTGATGAATGATGATACGAATGCACGTGCGATATTTGAAAAGTATCAGGGTGAGTTTACAAGTGATGAATTTGAAAAGGTATGGATCGTCATGTTGGAGTATGAAAGCAAGTATGGAGATTTGACGGGGATTCAGGCACTTTTTCACCGTATGGATGGATTATTTGGACAAGCGCAGGTAGAGAGGTTCGTATCACGACATGCTCATTTTGGATTGGATGTGATTGGAAGGGAAGAGTTGGGTCAGACTGAGGATACGGTGGACAAGGTAGTACCAGTGTCAACAGTGGTCACAGAGCAACAGGTGCATGATGATGTGGTTGAAGATTCATTGGATTTGTCCTCTGTTCGAATTAAAGGTCACATCATGCCACAATTGGATCAATGGACAACGGTGGTTCCGTTCAAGGGAACAACACATGTCTCGAAATTGAATTTACCTCAAGGTCCAGCACTTTCACCCATTCTAATCGACCTATTGACTAAATGTCCACTCGCTATCAATGAGCATGTAGTCGTGGATGAATTGTTGAATGTATTAAGTCATTTAAACATTCCAAACAGTACGTATCCCCCCCTCTTGTCTACACATCTCACACCCCTTTAGAAAAACGAGGATTCAATCAAGTTCAATAAACTGGTTAGGTTGCATACTTTTTCTTGACGAATGCGGGAGCAAGTTGTGACTGAATATCATGGTAAGGACGATAAAGGACGACTAATTCAGTAGGACCAAGAAATCCAGTCCACAAAATATTGTTCATGGTGTTGATTGTTGAAAACTGTCCATTTGCAGATTCTTGTTCAATTGCACGACGTTCACGTTCACGCTCTCTTTGCTTTTCCTTTTCCTTGTGTTGACTTGCTGCACTATACGCTTGTAATGTACGTTTTCTACTTGGTGGTACGTAGAGTGGAAGTGTATCTAATCGAACTTGAGTGAGGAAATTGGTTCCATGGAGATGAACGCGATTGGTATTGTGAGCAGATGGATCCATAGTAGCACCAAGTAAGAGGTCGGGTTGGTTGGTAAAAGTTAGTGGGATGAGTGGATAGAGTTGGCGTGAAAAGTCGGTTAATTTGAAGGATTGGAGGGAGAACAAGTGAATGTGATTGTTTGCTAGTAGGAGGATGATGCTGTCTGGGATAAAAGTGCAACGTAGGATATGAGCATCGAATTGAGGGAGTGAAAAGGTGTGTTGGAGGGTTGTGAGGTCAAATAGGTGAGTTTGATTGGAACTGTCGGATGAGATGAGCCATTTTCCATCTGAACTGGTAGACATGGACTTGATGGATGTGCCATGATGATGATCAAACTCAGCTAGAGTGGATCCACGAGTATCAAGGACGATCAACCTTGCGTCCATTGTAGCAATGATGATGTGGTGTTGAGGAGTGATTTCAGCGAACCTTGCGCCACTACCATACAGGCTGGAAGGGAAGTGTGTTTTGCGATTGATTTGTAGGTCATTCATCCTAAACAATTTGATTTCTTTGGCAGTTGATGCAAGTATGAATTCACCATCAGCACTCATTGCAGAACAAGTAAATTCCTCCTTCTTGCTTCCAACATGCAACTCTGCAACTAATTTTGGACGAATACTGGCAAGTTGACTGTACTCATTGTTCACTAATGGAATGGGTTCAAATTGCCACAACAATAATCGATTCAACTTTTCCCTCGCAAGTAAGAGTCGTTTGTTGGATGCCACATGTGCTAATGGTGCCATTGGTGCAAATGTCAAGTGTCGTGGCTTGATTGTAGGGAATCGTGCATGTTCAGAAAGTCGTGCAGCAATATCCATTCCACCAGATACCACTGAATTCACCATGGGATGATCATTGACTGCCAATGCCTTGACATCATGATCATGAACTTGACTGGTCATGGTCTTAATGTACCTACTACTTTCACCCTCCACCAACAATTCATAACGTTGAATCATGCGATCTATACCACTGGAATACAGCACTTTAGCATCAGAACTAGCACCCAAACAAAGTACATCAGCACGATGAGCATCAAACCGCTCTCTCACTGCACCCTTGTCCGTTTCCCAAATAACAACTTGTCCACTTGAATCACCGCTTGCCACTACATGATTACCTAATGCAAGGACTTTCCATACAACCAGATTATTCTTGGCATGTTTACCCAATGACATCTTTTCAACCGTGCGTTTCAACTGTACATTCCACTTTCTAATCGAGCCATCCGAAGAACCACTGTAAATGATGTTCGTATCAGTGGGATCCCATGAAAGTGTCAAGAGTCTGTGTTTGGTAGGTTCAAGAGACCAAAGATATTCCATTCCACCATCCTTGATATCAAAGAGCCGAAGGGACCCATCTTCACAGCCAACTGCAAGGAGATCATTAGTAGAGGCAAGTGACCATGCAGGACCACCACCAAACGCGTCCATGGATGATTTGATGGTCAGTGATGGAATGTTGTATTCTACAATATATCCTGAGAAACCAGTGCTAAAAAGCCGTGGATGACGCGTTTCTGAATCCATTGACCATGTAATGGACTGAATGGCGCGTGATTCATCCCCTGGAATGGAGGAAACAGCCAAATAACCATGAAGGGGATCAACTAGATCAATTTCACCTGATGAACGTGCGATTGCAAGGTAGGTGAGACTGGAATCACGTGGTGTGAATTCCATTGCAACAATAGATGTGGGCGTGTAATTCACAAACCGTGCATGATGGAGATTGAGTGGAGGATTGTCTGATTGCAACGCCATCGTGGTGAAAAATATTCCACAGACATCGGTACGCTCTTCATCTGTCAATCTTTTTCCACAATATGGTTTCGATTAATCCATTTGCAGCTGCAACTCCAACTGAGCCAGACATGATTGATGAAATGTGTGGGCTTACCAAAAAACAACGCATGTATGGATTCGGCATTACCTTCACAGTTGGTCTCGTTCTCTCTTTTCTATCCATGATGTTTTTATCCATGGGCAATATTGTAGGATTCGCCTTTTTATATACGATTGGTAACATTGTCTCGTTGATGAGTACATCGTTCCTTATTGGACCTGCCAAACAGATCAAAAAGGCTTTTGCCAAGGTGAGAATTGCTGCGACTCTTATTTATTTGGGGTCCATGGTTGCTACATTGTTGGCTGCATTGTTGTTGAAAAGTGTGATTTTGACCATTATTTTTGTGGTGATTCAGTTTGGTGCATTGTTGTGGTACAATTTGAGTTACATTCCTTATGCTAGGACGATGGTGAAGAAGATGATTGGAAAGGGAGGCAGTAGTCCTGTGTAGGAGAAAGAAATGCATGCTGAGCATGTATATATAAGGAGGGGAGGGGGAAATGAAATGTTTAATTGGCTTCAGTCTTGCCTGTAGCTGTGTGCGAGGTACCAATGAGGTAGAGTACAAGGATAATAAGGATTACAGATAGAAAGGCGAGGATGGTGAGACGGTTTGAGGTGTTTTGGCGTTGGTAAGCGTGTGCCACGTTCAGTTCACCATGTCCCTTTTTAACTTGGAGAGTAGCACACTCCACGTTGTAGTCGATGCGATCCAGAATGGTGCCTTGATCTACAATCATGGTTTGAAGGTCCTTGAAGATGGAGGCGACCTCTTGGATGGATTGATTCAAGGCAAGAATATCTTGATGTCTTTTAGAAATTTCAGTGATGGAAGGGTCAAGTTGTTGTTGCCGTTGCTGCTGCTGGTGCTGATCACCTTCATCCTCCTCATTGCGTCTGGTAGGTATGGAGTGCTCTACCAGCAGCTTGGTCGCACGCTCTTGTCGCTGATTAATCTGCTGCATATAGGCATTTTGTTGATTTCTAAATGTAGTTGAGAGTGTCTGCAATCGCAATGCAAGGCCTGATTGAAGGTTCTTGCCGAGTATTCGATCGTGTGCTCGTGCTGCCTTTTTAGACTCTGATCCAATGCTAATCAACTGACTTTGACAGGCTCTAAATTCTTTGGTGATGAGATCTGTCAGTACATCAATCTGCTTGAGTGTTTGTGCAGAGATGCGTTCATCGAATGCTGTGAGAAGGTACTTGCCACGCAGTGGTTCCAATTCACCAAGGTGTTTTTCAATAGAGATCAACGTGGATTCCACTTGGAGTGATTGATCCATCCATTGAGGGGCCAAATAGTCCATTTCAACGGCTGTATGGTCACCTCCATCAATCAGTGCATTGACCTCTTCTGTGGGTAATCTACCGCTACTTCTGTGTTCACTCACGAATGCATGTCTATACTGAAAAAACAAGAGGGATCGATTTCTGGTGGTCATGTGATGATGGTTTTCAGATGCAACTTTTTTGGAAACGATACAGCACACCATTTGTCAATTTCATATTGGTTTCCACCACGACGACATTGGCGTTGATCATGCTACAAGAGAGATTGGCGTATGCAGAGTGGAAAGAAGGAAAAATGAGGGAAAAGGCTGCTCTTTTAATGCCAAAAACAGAGTGAACCATCAAAAGAGGCGGATACCATTCGATTAGGCTCGGTTGGATGTGTAGAAATACAGGGAACGTACTTGTCGTGTCCTCTTAGGTGGTAGAGTGGTGTGGATTGAAGGATATCCCAGAGGTAAATGAGGCCATCTTCAGAACCACATAGGAGGAACGCGTCTCCTTTGACAAATGTGGAATGCTGCGCGTAATCGTGGTTGATATGGCCAGTATAGGTGCTGAGGAGTGAACCATTGCTACGATCCACCAGTCTGATCGTGTCATCCAATGAACCAACAAGTAAACACGCGTCATCCAAAGTGAGTTGGAGTGACGTGACTGTATCTAAATGTGGAATGTATGCGCATATACATGGGTCAAACTTACGAGCAATAGTGTCCTCTGTCAACTGGCATGCGCGTAGATCATAGGTACGAACACATCCATCCACAGAACCACTCAGAATGGCATGACCAGTCATCACAATGGATGTGATGCTGTCCTTGGCATCCTTGAGCACTTGAATGGGTGACCGACTGTTGGATCGAATGTCCCATAGACTCACAGTGGCATCAAACGAGCCACTTGCCAACACATTTGCATCTGCATTGAATGCCACACAATTCACCCTCTGCGTATGGCCTGAATACCTTTTGATGGACTGAGCAGTGAGGACATCCCAATAAAACACTTGTCGGTCACCCCCACACGATGCAAACCTGCTGTCGTCTGCAGAACTATACAGTGTTTACACAAAGCGCATAGACTGACAGCATCCTACATGCAGAGGTCGTGTATGGGCCATCCATGCCCTGAAAATGTCTGAATACACTCTGTCGTATTGGACTTGAACAAGTGTATCAATCGGTCCTGCCCACCACTCAGCACATAGTTGCCATTGGAATTGTACTTTGCCACAAACACTGGCCCTTTGTGAGGATGGAGCACTGCTTCACAATGTTTGGGCAGCAATAAATTGTTGTTGGTGGTCATCTCGTGCCTTTTGCTCACATCACGTGACTTTTTCACCACTCTGACAACGTTCTCTCTCCCACTCGATTTGACCCAGACACAAACTTCTCCCCTCAACGGAGCACGAACATCACACGCACACACTGAAACACAATCCTTTGAATCATCCTTGCCTAATCACACTACTCAATCATGAGTGCAGCAGACGAATCCCCCATTACCACGACCACTCCCTCCAATGGTCCTCCTTTTGACGATGATGGTCCTGAATCCTTTCCTGATGTACCAAAGGGAGAGGATGACGCCAACCGTGCCAATCAGCCAGCTCGCCTACGTCGTCCATCTAAAACAGTAAGCCCATCTCCTTCCTCCTTGATTGATTGATCTCTTTAGCAAACCCCCATTGATGAAGACGACATTATCCCAACCGCCATTGTGATCAAGAACATTCCTTTTGCCATGAAGCGCGACCAATTGATTGCAATCATTGATGAACTTGCCCTTCCTCAACCCTATGCCCTCAACTACCACTTTGAAAACGGTGCTTTCCGTGGCCTCGCTTTTGCCAACTTTCGTATCCCAGGTGAAGCTGATCTCGTAGTCAAGGGGCTTGAAGGGTACGATGTCATGGGTCGCAAGATCAAGGTCGAGTACAAGAAGGTCTTGCCAGCTGAAGAAGCCGCTCGTAAGGATGCTGAGCGCAAGGCTTCCATCTTGGCCCTTGAAGACCGTGTCACTGAATTCGACTTGTCAGATCCTGCAACCAGACAATTGTATGAAAAGATGGTGCAGTTCCGTGATGATAAGACACGATTCGAACTTGTATTTGCAAAGACTATTTCTGGCCCTGAACGTAAATTGGTCCGTGCCATTGGTCAACGTCTTGGATTCTTTTATCGTACCGAAGATAACGGTGAGGAACGCTTCTTCAAGGTTGCTCGTAAATCCGCTCCACTTGCACTCAAGGACAAGGTGCCTCGCAAGTACAGTATGAATGCTGCTCCACGTCCCAATCTCGCTGGAATCACTCCTACTTTGGGTACGGGTATTCCTGCTGGTTTGGCCATTGCTGATCATCGTGTCCCTGTGGCTGTTGCTAATTTACGTGCTGCTGAAGGATCTGTGACTGGTCGCATGCGTGCTTATTCCATGGGTGCCCACGACCTTCCTGTACAGCGTCCTGGAATGAGAAAGAACAGCATGTTGAGTCAAGCACCTCCTCCTGGCTTCAATGCCCTCAGACAACCCAAGGGACCTGATGGTAGTCTTGCTGGTGGATTTGGAAGTAATCCTGCAAGCCGTAAGGGCTCTCTTAACCCAGGTGCACCTCCTTTTAACGTTACTGAAGTTCAAGCTGCTGTGGAAGCTGCTAATCAACGCAAGAATGAAGAAGGTGCGGCTAGTGTGGAAACCTCTTAATGTATACATGTCTGCAAGAAGAGCTTTTTAGAATGTTTGCAAGTTGTAGGCTTGATGCCGGTGCTCTGCAATAAACACGTTGACAAGCGCAACTTGGGGAGATGTTGAGTCTTGTAGCCCTCCATTTGTGACTGCTGTTGCCCCATCACACATGTGCAAACACATTCCAAACGCCCAAGTTTCCATCAGAGCCCCATGCTGCCGCAGATGGTTCGATTGTGCAGATTGCCACGCAGAATCATCCGACCACAACCTTCGGAAAACCACAGAAATGGTATTTGCTTGCAAGAATTGCAAAAAGACATTTCGCAAAGATCTAGGGGATTATGATGAACAAGACGAATACTGCCCTCATTGTGATAATCATTACGTGATTCAAGTAACTGAGCATGATACGCGTCTCCCTGAACCTGCTGTCGATGCACGTGTTATTGATAATTCCGTACTTGATGACAGAATCAAGCAAAACTTTGATGATTTATTATTCATGGAAGATGAACTGCTTGATATTTAGAGCGCGCATTCCTCTAATTTGCGTAATAGAGCAGCTAGTTTCTTTGCAGTATTGGCGTTTGTTGATGAGAGTGCTGTGTAGTAAGTTTGTTTGATTTGTTGAGAGAGTTGAGGGAGGATGCGAACAAGTTGAGAGTGAATGGACGTGTCTGTAGTGTTGAGGAACAAGAGGGAGTAGCCTAGCCATTCGAGGAGCATGTCGTGGTGAGGGGCAGTGAGGTGAGGGATGTGAGGGGTGCACGCATGGATAAGAGCAAGGATGAGGGGTTGAGTGATGAGAGGAGGACTGCCATTTGGAAAGATGGTTTTGGGAGATGTTGAGGTGAGCAAGTGGATGAGTTGATGGTCATTGCGCGCAGAGAGTGTTTGGATAAAGAGGCGATTGTAGTCTGTAGGAGCTGGTGGAGGGGGAGGGGGAGGAAGAGGAGGTGGAGGTGTTGCTGTCTTGCGTGGTGCGAGTGCTGCTAAAATGGACTGTTGCGTATGAATCTGATACTCCATAATACTTCGCATGGCCCGTTCCAAACTTGGCAACAGAATGTTTTGAATTGCATTCACAATGTTCTGATCCATAATGTGCTTGAACTTTTGATCAAGAAGTTCAGAGGTGGCGAGGTTAGCTTCACATCGAGCTGCTTCCACAATTGCTGCAATACGTTCTACTTCCATGGCTGCAATTTGTTCCTTGAGTGTGTATGCGATGGCTTGTTGAAGGAGTGGTTGGAGGTCAGTGTAAAGCGTGTGTCGAATGGTGTGTTCAATGTGTTGATCCATCTGTTTAAGCATGGCAGCAGTGAGCAACTGTTGCGATTGTTGCATGGATTCCATCACAAGTTGTTCCATTCGATTGGTCAATTGTTCCTGCTGAGTAATCATAGCATCCTGAACCATCCTTTCAACCAATTCTTGCATGGGTGGCGGAGGAGGAGGAGGCATCTTGCCAATGTTTACAATTTCATGAATGGATGCTGCTCTCTTGTGTGGCAGTCTCATGGTTTCTGTAGCAGTCACCATCACAGGTGCAGGAGCACTCGCTGTCTCTGGAGCACGTGCACTCAATGGCACAGGAGCAGGCGTACTCTCCACCTTTCTCTTTACCAGCTGTTCATGTGCAATTTCAAGTGAGAGTAGGCCATATTCATCCATCAATATGCATGTGAAAGCACCATCTTCAAATCTACTTGCTACAGATGCTATGCTACAATCCACAAAGAATGCCTTGCACGCCTTTAATCCCTTTGAACCAAGTTCCATGCAGCACAGTAAACCACCAGCATTGCCTACCATCACCGCGTTCATCTTGCCATCCACAGGGTACAATCCATATCCAACACTCCCAACTTCCTCATTCACATAGTCTGGCAACATAATGGTCTGTACACTCAACCACTCACCTTCCACCATCATCCACAGCTGCAATGTATGGTTTTCATTCGTACCAATCAACACACCAACCTGTTCATCCACTACAAGTGGCACAGCACTGCTCACACCCTCCACATCCAACACAATCAACCTTCCATGCTGATCAGATGCAAACGTCCAACTGGCAATCCTTCCACCCTCAAACACAATCATCACAGTCCTTTTATCCACACAAAATACTTGTTTGATGGGCTGAGTGCATGGCAGGTGGTTAATCAAAGCATCCATCACACACGTTTCTTCTGTCAATTCCTTCATAGTGGCACCATCGACTATAAACACGTTCCATTCATCATCCACCAATACAATCCAATTCTTAAAGTGAGGGTGGAAGCATGCATGAAGGATTCGTTTGTGTTGCCAAGCACTAGCAAGTAGGAGTGAGCGTTCTGGAAGTATTTGATGAACGTAGAGCTGCCCAATTTCATCAATCACAAGGACCGTGTCATCTGGACCACATTTGTAACTGGAGATGGGGTGAGGGAGTGCAATGTGAGGAATGAGGGATTGGCCAGTCCAGTCCATTAGCAAGAGTGATGAGGATTGAGAAAAGCAAAAGAAGTGATGACTGGATTCAATCGTGGTTGGTGCATCCACTGCTTGCACAAAATAAGGAAACACTGTAGTGGATTGATGGAGGATCTCACTTGAGAGATTGATCAAGGGGATTGGGAATTCCATTGGAATTTTTTTTCACTTTTTGTGAAATTTGAAAAAGATCAAGAATCATCATGACCAGTACATCTGCATTTGGAGTGGAATTAAAAGATCTAACACGTATCGAACGGATTGGCACGTCCACCTTTTCCCTCTCCCTCCCTCTCATCCCCCCCTGTAGGTGCTCATTCTCACATTCGTGGCCTTGGTCTTGATTCCACTCTTCAACCAACCACCACCTCCTCCCTCATTGGTCAAACGCGTGCCCGTCGTGCCCTAGGCGTCATTCAAAAAATCATCTCTTCCACATCACTCGCAGGACGCGCTCTTCTCCTCACAGGTCCCCCAGGAAGTGGTAAAACAGCACTCGCAATGGCCCTTGCAAAAGAATGTGGTCCAGATACTCCCTTTGTCGTCATGTCAGGCAGTGAAGTCTATTCCATGGACATTTCTAAAACAGAATCTCTTGTCCAAGCACTTCGCAAGTCCGTTGGTGTCCGTATCAAAGAAGAAGGTGAAGTTATTGAAGGTGAAGTGGTTGAAATCCAAGTGGATCGTGCCTATGGTACGTCCAATACTAAAACCGGCAAATTGACCATCAAGACAACGGATATGGAAACTGTTTATGACCTTGGTACAAAGTTAATTGATGCATTGACAAGGGAAAAAGTTCAAGCTGGTGATGTGATTAGTATTGAAAAGGCGACTGGACGAGTAACAAAGTTGGGTAGATCCTTTTTACGTGCACGAGATTACGATGCAACTGGTGCTGAAACTAAATTTGTCAAATGTCCTCAAGGTGAATTATCAACAAGGAGACAAGTTGAACATGTGGTGTCGTTGCATGAGATTGATGTGATCAATAGTAGGACTCAGGGATTCCTTGCATTGTTTAGTGGAGATACAGGTGAAATCAAACAAGAGGTCCGTGATCAGATCAATGCAAAGATTAGTGCATGGAAGGAAGAAGCGCGTGCCACACTTGTGCCTGGAGTCTTGTTTATTGATGAAGTTCACATGTTGGATATGGAATGTTTTTCATTTTTGAATAGGGCACTTGAAGATCCTTTTGCACCTGTTGTGGTTATGGCTTCTAATAGGGGAATGGTCAAGATTAGAGGGACTGATTTGGTGGGTGTACATGGTGTGGCTCATGATTTGTTGGAAAGGTGTTTGATTGTGAGTACGGAGCCTTATTCAAAGGAAGAGATTGGTGAGATTATTAGGGTGAGGTGTGAGGAAGAAGATGTGCAAGTGGATCAAAGTGGAATGGAGGGATTGACCAGGATTGCTCAAGAGACGAGTTTACGCTATGCATTGCAATTGATCACAATTGCACATTTGATTAGTGTCAAGGCCAAGGTTAAAGTGACAAGTCTTGCTCATATTGAGCGTGCCTATGCCTTGTTTTTAGATGAAAAGAGGAGCATTGTTGCCATCAAACAGCATGAAGATGCTTTCTTGTATGGTCAGGATATGGATGCTGCAATGGATACGAAATAAAGAACAACATGTATCAACTAGATAACTTTACACGTCCTTGTGTTTTGGTACAAATGGTGGTGGCAATGGTACATGGTCTACATTAGGGAGGTAGTAGGGGTCTTGCAAGTTGATTGGATCCTTGAAGATCTTACTTGAAATGCGCTTTCCATAAGCAGTGTTACGAATGGCAGGGAGGAGTGGTTTGAGGACATCCACAAGTCTGTTGCGTTGGTCAAAAAGTGCACTATCCAAGGCTGTTTGGATGACATAGTTGGCATAGGAATCCTTGAGCATGCCAGAGAGGTGTTGATGATTCTTGATGATTTCTTCAATCATGAGGGAACGTGTTTCAGGGTCAGCAACACGAATGCACTTTTCAATAACGTTGGAAGAGAACTTTTGCTTGGACAACTCCACAATATTCTTCATGAATTGATGGATGAGGGGTTCAGAGAAGCGAGGTTCTTGAAGATCAAGAATGTACTGCACGACATAGTTACCAAAGGGATCTTGAACGAGTTGAGAGGCATGACGAGTGACTTCAGCTGCAATTTGCATCTTTTGAAAGTCAGAAGCATGGTCGATGCAGCGTTGGAGTACACAACATCCATGGCGATGAGTGGCAACGGCAAGGCAATTCTGACACACCACATCATAAATGAATTGATTGTCAATTGCAGAGAGGCGATTGAGACACTTTTGAATGACATGGTTACCATTCAAATCAGTAATCAATTGAACCACATAGGGACAGAGTGCATTGACGACCGTGAGGACTTGCTTGCCATTAGAGAGGAATTCAATGAGACGTTGAACCGCACGCGTTCCATGCATGTTGGTGGAGATTTCAAAGAGATGAGGTGAAACAGTTTCGACAATGAGGGTACGCTGCTCATCTCCACAGACTTCAAGTAACTTTTGACACAAGTAATTACCAAAGGGATCCGTCATGAGCTGCACAATCACTGGAGACACTTCCACAAAGATCATGTTGGTATTTCTACGACGGTTCTCTTCCAACTTTTTTTGAAGGTAACGACATCCATGCTGATCCCTGCACATGGCTGCAATTTGACCAACAAGATCTTCAAGGGGAATGCCAAGGTAGCGATTACCTTCTTCCATCAACTTTTCAAGCTGGGCGTTTGGACCAGAATGTCTCTTTTTCTTCAATTTCGTACCAGTGCGATCATCCATGGGAGGATTAGCAGGCGGCATGGGAGCAGTATGCATGGGCATGCCATAATTAGGGTAAACCATGGTAGCCATTGGCTGGGAATAAGGATAGCCAGCAGGCACAAAGTAAGGTACGTAAGAGGGTGGACTTGCTGCCAACATTGGATTAACTGTTTGCATTGGAGCATAACGCTGCATCATGGGGTGCATAGGGATACTGGCACTATCACTAGATGAATACTGAAGAGACGGTTGCTGCGTTGAAAAGTAAGGCAAAGAAGCGGATGGCTTCAATGGGTGCATCTCTGGCACCATGACCCGCATGCCATTCCCCACCATTCCATGAGGAAATGGGCACAATTCACCACGTTGACAAAAACCTTGCTGAAAGAACCGACAAGGACCGTTGTCTTGATCAACACGATGGTAAACAGCACCATTACCACCAACAAGTTCAAATGGAGCAGCTGGTGATACTTCAGGTAAACGCGTACTGGCTTGCGAAACAGGTGGTCCAAAAGGGGATTCAGGTTCAAAAAACACGTTTGGATTACTACTTCTTCTTGCTAGCATTGGGTAATTGGAGTCCATGGTGGTATTGAATCGTTTTGCATAAAACGGTCCGTGATCATCAGGTGTTTCATCATAGATGAAGTCACTGATTTGAAGGGGGAGTTTTGGACTAGTGGAGAAATCAACTCCATTGGACGAGGGCATGTCCTTGGGAAAGGGTTGACTAGGAGGATCAGTTGAAAAAGTGAGATGGAGATTACGATGATTTCAAGGATAATGCTGCTATGCCATCGACGAGTAATGCATCACCTGAACCTCTACGTGAGGCAGGGACTGATTTAGAAAAATGTGTTGTTGTTGAGGTGGGCTCACCGGCCATGAGAATGTTTAAAGTGTGAGATTCGTCAGCAATTTTTAAAGGCGGAGAAAAAATGGACACTGGTTCTATTTGAGGAGAAGCACTGGCCAAGTTCACTGAGGGGAGGAACTGACAAAGTCAGGACCTACAAGGAGAGAGAGCTCTTGGATAACGCGTACACCTCCTTCCAAAAGTGTGCCTGGTACCAATTTGTTTTCATAAGTGTTGGGGAGTGGAAGGGTGATTTGAGTGACTTGGAGCTCACCATCCAAAGCGAGGATATGATCAAAGTCATTTGGATGATTGACAGGATGTACGAGGAACCGCTTACCCACAACAAAGTAAGTGAGAGTGTTGATGTTGGCTGTAGTGGGCACAAGACGCTTGGCTTGCACCACCATGTCCTTGACAGTCACTTTGGTAGCCTGCAATGGCTTACCATCAGCTTCAAAGTTACCCTTGTAAACTGTACCTTGAAACTGTTTCAATTTACCAAGTATGAGGTCATCCAAAGCAAACCTGCTAGGGAGGAGAGTGTAGTTGTCGTCAGAGAACTCGTTTTGCTTCATACTACCATCAAAAGACACTGCAAAGACAGCTTGAACGTCATGAGGAGTGGAGAACATGGGGATATGGGAAAGGTAGAGGCCTGAGGAAGTATTGCCAAACACCACCATACCATGAGTACCTTGACGACCACCCAGTCTAAAATCAGAGGCGGAGGAAACGAGGGAAGCGAGGGTGATTGCAGCGAACGTTAATGAAATCTTCATGGTGAAAAAGTGGAAAAGAAATGACGCGACTGCGACGACAGTTTTAAACACAGAGTTTCAGAGTTGTTGGGGGGATTAGTAAGGGACTGTATCCACCATCACTTTTTTTATCCACAGGCAAAATTCCACACAAATGACGGACCATTACCCAGGATCTTGGCAGCCACATGAACCACCCAGAGACGACGTGCCTCCTTCTCCACCCACACCTCCACTCCCTGAAACAGTTGCAGTTGAACCACAGCCACCTCTTTCCATTTCCTATTTGTGTACACAATCCTGCCCAGCTGAACCCTCCACCACCCATGACATTCGTCAAGAGTACACTTGGTCATCCTTGTTGGTGGCTGCAGCACTCTTACCTGGTCTCATCAAACCAAAAAAGCATGTTACTTGTACCAAATGTAAACGGGTCTTTGAACACGTAGAACCATTTTAAAACACTATTTGAGCCCCATTCAAGCCTCTCCCCTTCTCCCATTGTGTGTTGTTTTTTGTGCGCATCCCACTCGGACGCCGTTACAGCACCACTCCATCTCACCACACATTTTTGGCTCTTTCACATTTCCTTCATCTCTCTCTCATCTCTCCTCACAAACCAGTCATTCATTGAACTGGTACCATCACACAAATTTCTAATTCCATCACATTACCATGGGAGTCCTTTGCTGTCGTGAAGAAGAAATTGATTACGATAATGTCGATGGCACGCTCTCATCACCAATTCCTTTGCTCTAATCCCTCCCCTAGTCGAATTATCTCACTTTCACCTCCTCCGATCAGTGGGTAAAGGTGCATTTGGCAAAGTACAATCCTCCACATCACGACCCCTCATCCTCCCTCCATAGGTCCGTATCGTCCAACACAAACGAGACAAACGCAACTATGCCCTCAAATACATCAACAAGGACAAATGCATCAAGATGAAAGCAGTCGAAAACGTGGTTCAGGAACGTAGATTACTTGAAGAGATTTCGTATCCGCTCGTATGTAACTTGCGGTTCGCCTTTCAAGATGATGAAAATCTCTTTATGGTCCTTGACCTCATGTTGGGAGGCGATTTACGCTTCCATTTGGACAGACGACAAGGGGGCCTTCCTGAAGACTATGTACGATTTTACACGGCTGAAATCGCATGTAGTTTGAACTATTTGCATGCCAAACGAATCGTGCACAGGGATCTCAAACCTGATAATGTCTTGTTGGATGAAGCTGGTCATGCGCATTTGACTGATTTTAATATTGCAGTAAGGTACAATACGAAGCCATTGACTGCAGTTGCGGGGTCCATGGCTTACATGGCACCAGAAGTATTGAGGAAGAAGGGATATTTTAGCAGTGTGGATTGGTGGAGTTGTGGTGTGGTTGCGTATGAATTGCTGTTTGGTAAGAGGCCTTATCGTGGTAAGACCAATAGTGCATTGACGCAAGCTATTCTGACGGAAGATTTAAAGTTTCCAAGTGATGCAGAGTCTAAAGTATCACCCGAGTGTATATCTGCATTGCGTGGATTCATATGTAGGGACATTGATCAGAGATTGGGATGCGGACCTGATGGATTTGAAAAGATCAAGTCCCATCCTTGGTTTGCTGGAATGGATTGGAAGTTGATGGAGAGCAAGGGAGTTGAACCACCCTTCACGCCTGATACCAAGCATGCCAACTTTGATGCAACTCATGAATTGGAAGAATTGTTGTTGGAGGATAATCCACTCAAGGTGAAGAAGAGGGCCAAGACCAAGCCAGGACAGGAACCGCCTACATTGACCAAAGAGCAGCGTACGATGGAAGAAAAGTTCACGGTTTATGATTGGAGTAAGGCTGCACTTGCAAAGAAGCGAAAGGAAAGTATGCAAAGGAGAGAAAAGTTGAAGAGGCAGCAAGAAAGTGGATTGGATAGTGATATTGGTGGGGAGAGTTATGCAGATTTGGGTGGATTTGAGAGGGAAAGGGAAGATACCCTTGATGTGGAGAAGGACAGTATGGTTGAACCGCCAAGGGCCACTACTGCTGCTAGTAGGGCAAGTGATTTGGAAGTGAGGGAGGAGTCTTCAAGTGCCAATCCTTATCAGAGGAAGGAGATGAACTAACTGTAATTAATGAAAGTGGATTATTTAACAGTACACTCAGGAACACTTGGGAGTGACCGCAGGGAGTGACTGAGAGTTCCTGAGCCACAGGGCTAGGGTGAATGTTGAACTGGGCAATGAGACCATATGTGTGACTGCTTCTCATCCTTTTCCCATGGAATCTCTACGCATTGAATTAGGCCAACTCGCCCTTGAGGAACCCAGACTTCAGTCCACCTACAAGACCATCTACTATTACTTTTTCGCATCAGAAGACAGTGAAACAGGTCAATCTTGGTGCCCAGATTGCAGAGTAGCTGAACCAGTCATCAAAAGTGCGCTTGCCTCAACCAATCCTTCACCTTCTTCCCTCTTTCTCCTCCTTCCAACAGGCTCGCGTACCGAATGGCGTGATCCATCCAACCCCTACCGTCAAAACCCTTGCTATGCCCTCAAAGCAGTTCCTACCCTCATCAAATGGCAACAATCCACTGGTTTCACCACTACTTTGATTGAAGAGGAATGTAGTCAACAGGACAAGGTCAATGCCTTCTTTCACTAAATCCACGCTTCTCTTTGACTAATTGAGCATGACTATTCAACCGTTGGAATTCCTTGTCAAGAGTCCATTCCTTTTCTCTAACAGTATGAGAACTATCCACCCGTGCAATCCTTGTCTTGTTGTTCAGTACATCACTCAACCATTTCCTCCATTCATTCAATCGATAATATTGAAAAACTGCTCCAATAATGGACAAGACCGATAGAACGAGTATGAAGGATCGATTGGTCATATAAATGGGTTTGGTAGGTCGCATGGATCGAGATGGTCTGTAACCTTGTCCTAGTTGAAACGGACAGACTGTGGTACTCGTGAGTGGCTGTATCCTTGTCCATGCAGCAGTTATGGCTTGAAACTCTTTTCTGTGTGAATTGGGATTGACATCAGGATGGTATTGTTTACATAATTGTAGGTAGTTGGTACGTGCTTGTCGTAGAGTCACAGGTCCACCACAGTTTAAAACGTTGAATGGGCAACGGAGATTGCGTCCTGGACAAGAACAGATGGACATGAAATAAGAGCACAGTCACAACATGTCGTCTTTGATTTGGCAATCCATTCCAAAAAACATTTGGATCGTTGCGTCACGGTACAATCAGGCTGCATTGGATACATCACAATCGATTACTAGGTTCGTCTACCTTTTTAAAAGTACTCACCATTTAGATGGATACAGCGTACATTTCCTTCCACCACAGTCCACACCAATCCAACTCCTTTCATTGACTTTGTTATAACATGTGGTGGTGATGGTACAATGTTGCGCGTTTCCCACCACTACCAAACCACGCCTGTACCTCCAATCCTCTCCTTTTCCATGGGCTCAATAGGATTCCTTCTCCCCTTTCCTTCAACCTCTTACAAGGACATCATCCAACGCGTCATGAACAATGAAGCAACCGTGCTGAACCGACAACGACTCCAATGTACCTCTGGTGACTTTTGTGCCCACGCTCTTAATGAAGTGGACCTCCATAGAGGCCATTATCCTCATCTTACAGACATTGAATGCAGTGTTGATGACGAATTCCTCACACATTCCATTGCAGATGGCTTGATTGTCGCTACTCCAACAGGATCTACCGCTTATAATTTATCAGCTGGTGGTCCCATGATGCATCCACATGTTGATGCAATGGTACTAACCCCAGTATGTCCACGATCCCTATCCTTCAGAAGCGTACTCTTACCCCTGACCAGTAAAATCAGGTTAAAGGTATCTGAAACGAATAGGAGTGATCAGGTACACGTGTCAGTAGACGGACAACAAATGCATGTCCTTGACCGTGGCGACACAATGACCATCACACGCTCACCCTTTGCAGTACCTTGCATCAATCGTGTTCATGGAGTGGCTGATTGGTCAAGGGATATTCGACATTTACTCAAATGGAATGCAAGATTTGGAAGTGAAGGTGGATCTATTGACCAGCACCACCAAATGCATCCAACACACTTTGAGCATGTGTCATGACAACATCATGATCAGCACCCTTGATGACTGTGATTTCTGCACGTGGAATGAGCCACTTTAACCGGCCAACAATACACAGGTTATCACTATCACCCCAAATAGCCTTGATAGGTAACTCGTTCTGTACTCCGAGTGCTCCATACACAGCATCCAACTGAGTAAATGGGAACCAACGTGCAGTGGACTGAATAGCATGCAATGCACCTGGATGATATCTATACTGATCCAATTGCATTTGAACGCGTTTCACTTCATGTGGATCACTTAAATCACCCATAATCCATTGTTGAAAGAATGCATACTCGTTCATTCTCTTGATCAAAGCACTGGTCAATTCACCAAGGATAGGAGTAGCAAGGAACCGTACAAACAATGGCATTTCATC
>QZWU01000029.1:0-83110 GCA_004114255.1 Acaulopage tetraceros
CTCTGATTGCTCTTCTGTCATGGTGGTGGACATCAACAGAGTGCCCATGCCAATGATGCCACTGCAAGGTGTTCGGAGTTCATGGGTCATGTGAGCAAGGAACAGCGACTTTAGCTTGGAGGTTTCCAGTGCAACCTTTTCCCGTTCTCGGAGTACACTAGTCAGCACCAACTCTTGCTCACGGGCTTCCTGTAACCTTACCAACTTTGTAATGTCATCAATAAAAAGTACTAGTCCTTGGATACTGCCACTCATATCACGCCATGGCTTAACCCACCATCTGGACCAATCTACATTTGGAAACACACACACATCCTTCTCCGACTTGAACTCTTGACCTTCTTCAATAACAAGCTGACCCAATTCTTTCCATTCCTGCGGCGTATCAGGATGATGATCAAAATGACTCATACCAATCAATTCTTCCTGCGTGTTCCCACATCCTTCAGCATACGCCTTTCCCACAAGCACATAATTGAAATGCCTGTCTAACAGTACCACAGCCAATGGACAACTATCCACAATTGTTTCGAGTTGGCATTTGGCTTGTTCTGCTGCTACCCTTTGTACCCTTTCTGCCTCCAGCAATTCACTACGTTCTTGAAGAGCAATCTTTTGATCATGAATGTCAGTAGTTGTGCCAATCCACTTGATGAGATGTCCTTGCCTATCCAAAATAGGCCTAGCTCTAGCCAAATGCCACCTACTTGTCTGTTCCTGCTCATTCCACAATCTAAACTCAAATGTGTAGGGCTTCAAGGTTTTGACGCATCTCATCCAGTGCTCCATGCACCCTTCTCTGTCCTCTTTATGCAACCAAGGCAGCCAATTCAAAGGTCCGCTCAATTCCTTACTTGAACCAGAATACTCGTACCATCGATCATTAGAAAAATCACAAGTACCATCTGGCATACATGTCCATATAATTTGTGGCACAGTGTTGATGATTTGAGCCTTGAGTGCATTATCTTGTTCCAATTCCATGATCCGTTTGCTTAATCCATCCAATTCAGCATAATGGATCCTGATAATTTCCTCCAGATCAAGCTTGATCGCATCCAGCGACTCTACAGGCAGCTCTGTCAGCATGTGATCCATTAGCTTCTGCATCTCTGTAGCCATGCCACGCGGTCAAAATCTTTTTTCTTCCTACATCTCCATCCACATTTTCGTACACAGCCACCGATCGATACACTCACACACAGACGGATAACGTTCGTACCGTCCCTCCCTCCCTCCCCCTTTGGTCGTAGATCTCGTACGAATTAACGACACCTATACAATCTGCAATCATGAATTCTACACGTTTCCAACCTGTTCCAATTGGACATTTGGTCACCACACCCCTCACTGGATTAGATCAACTAGCCATTGACCCTCAAGAAGATTACATCATCACCCCCACCTTTTCCCTCATCACCCTCATCATCTCCTCCATCGTCTATGGATTGGGATTTCTAGCTGTTCTTTATGCCTGGTGGTTCAGGAGTTATGCACCACTTAAAGCAAAGCACATTCCTCTCCTCACGCTCGCCCACATCGCCAACACGTTCTGGTGGATTGGCTTTATGCATGGCTATGGTTTCTTTGGATTCAACACGGTTCTCATGCAGCAATGTGCTGTCTGGGATGTCTGGATGCAGTTCATTTTTGGGATCATGTTGCTCGCTTTTGTTTACAATTTCAGGCTATTCTCACTTTACAAGGTGTTTGTGAAGCGGCAGTCTGTTAGTGCCACTCTATCTCACTTTGTCCTTCCTGCCTTGGTATTGGTCATTCCTACTTTGGCATTGGGAGTGACTAGTCTTGTGGTACCGCAGTGGAGCGTCATGAACGTTGCAGGGTCGTGTCGCATGCATTTGGTTTTCAAGATTGGCATTCATTCGTTAGCGTTTTGTGCTTTGATCATGCTGGGATGGCTCACATTTGCACTAAGAAACATTAGAAGAAGTTTTAACGAGTTTATTGAACTCCGAACAGGATTTTACGTGGCTGTGATTGCCATTATGGTCAATTCCATCATTGTGATTACTCAATCGTACAATACGGCCACCATGATTGCACTGATCATTACCAATCTGTTTTGCGGTAACCTGTACTTTTGGATTGTGATTTGGCGTCCTCTGTTTGGTCACATGTTTGCACGAGAAGCAACCCTCAGGCGATTTATTATGGATTTAGACTTGGATGGTGTGAAGAATGCCTCTGTCAACATGTCTCGTCATGAGAAGCAACGTATCAGTTCAAATGAAAAGAGTGGTATGCCAGCCTTGCACATTTCAGCACCAATCACGCCTGATGATCACTTTTTGCACCAATTAAAGGGCAACCTCTCCCACGCAAATTCCTCCAACCGGTCAGTAAGCAAGATTGGCCACACCTCATCCATCAACAATTCTTACTATAGCGACATTGATGCAATTGTTGCTGCACCTCCTCTTGCCTACGCTGATCCACGTCGTGGCACCATTTTCCCTAGTACGGGTAGTCCCACCACCAGTCGTGCAAGTAGTCGCAGTAGCAGTAGTAGCAGTGGCTCTGATGCCTCGTATGATGAAGAAGATGAGCTCATGATGTACCGTCATGGTGGTGGTCCAATGGTCGTTGGCTGGGAAAACTATGGCAACCTTGAACAACGATTAGAAGAAATGAGCGGTTACTGGGGTGAAGAACTCATCTCCTACGGCTCTAGAAGTTCCTCACCAAACAGTGGTTTTCATGATGGCATTTGAGTCCACCCAATAAAATGAGGTTCCACAGACTCCGTTACACATTTCTCTTATGTCCAAACGATCCCAAAAACCCACAACCACGATGGAACCTTTAATAGTGCAAGATGCCCCACCACCACCACGTCGACCTAGAGAAGAACCACAACCATCCAGATGGAATACCCCTGAATTCTACATCTACTACATTGCATTCGTCACCATCCTCCCCCTAATGTTCAAAGTTGCTATAGATATCAGCTCACGTAAGCCCCTCTCATCTACTCCTCATCTCATTCAATCTTGATAGCTGACGCGTCATTCTATCCACTCTTCAAGTCCCATCTCTCTCAAGGTTGGTTCTTTGGTCGTGAAATGGACAATAGTGATGAACAATATGCTGGATTCCGTGGAAATGCCACTTACATCCTCCTTGCCCTCATAGCCCACCTCACACTCTCACGATTCATCAGCTCAACCTTTCAAGGCACCACTACGCACATTTCCCACCGTATCTACTTTTCCATTCTATTTGGAACCGCTGCATTCTTCTTTTTATTTGGTTGGAACATTATCAAGATGACGACCATCATGACTGTGAATTACTGGATAGCAAAGGTACTCCGTAACCATCCCTCCATGCCATTCGTCACGTGGATTTTCAACTTGGCCATTTTGTTTATTAATGACAAGTACTACAATGTGGAATTTGGAAACGCACATCATGCCTTCAAGTTTTTTGATCAGTTTCATGGCATTTATCCACGCTGGGATGCTCATTTCAACTTTACCATGTTACGAATGGTTTCTTACAACATGGATTATTATTGGAGTCTGCAGAATGGAACGGATCAGCCACTCGTTTTAGAAGAAGTAAGCGACAAGGATCGTATCAAGCAATCCCGTCCGTCCCACGAGTACAATTACATCAACTACCTCGGCTATTTGTTCTACCTTCCACTCTTTATGGCTGGTCCCATCATCACTTTTAATGATTTCATGTCTCAATGCAGCATTCCATCACGCAACATCAACTTCAAACACACCATTACTTATGGTCTACGACTCGCAGCAACCATCCTCACCATGGAAATCATGCTACACTACATTTACGTTGTTGCTATCAGTAAAGCAATGGCACTCAAAGGCATGTCCTCCTTCCAAGTCAGCATGGTAGGTTACTTTAACCTCAAGTACATTTGGCTCAAACTGTTTATTATTTGGAGATTCTTTCGGTTCTGGGCACTAGCAGATGGGATTTACGCTGAAGAAAACATGGTTCGTTGCATGTCCAATAATTACTCTGCACTTGGATTCTGGCGTAGTTGGCATCGTAGTTACAATCGATGGCTCATTCGATACGTTTACATTCCACTCGGTGGTACAAAGTACGCCATGTACAATATTTGGCCAGTATTTACATTTGTTGCATTATGGCATGACATTTCATTGAAATTGTTGGCATGGGGTTGGCTCATTTCCCTCTTTATCCTTCCAGAGATTATTGCAACAAAGTTAACGAAACCTTATCGACACTGGAAACATTTCAGACATCTTGCTGCAATTGGTGCAGTGTTCAATATCCTCATGATGATGGTTGCTAATTTAGTTGGATTTGCAGTTGGTTTGGATGGTGTTCATGAAATGATCAGGGAGATTGTAACGGTCCAAGGATTCACTTTCCTCATTGGTGCATTATTATCCTTATTTGCTGCAGTTCAACTCATGTTTGAAATCAGAGAACATGAAAAGCGGACAGGGAAGGGTGAATCAAATTACTAAAAATAGAGATTGTTGTTCTATTTGAAGGATTGCGAGGATTTACCTCCACGTTTAACACGAGATAACCTCCATTCATCTGCCTTTTCAAACTTGTTGTGCAATGGTTCCAATTTTTCTTCTCTTTTCCGCTTACTTATCTTGTTGGGATCAGCTACTTTGAAGAATGTTGGAGCTGCTTCAACTAGCCATTTAGGTTCAATTGCAGTCACTTCTCTCATGTATTCTTTACTCGTCAATACAATTTCATGATAAATGACCCATTCTGGAGCTTGGTTGAATAGTGAAGATGAGGGATGAATGTAGACTGGAGTGCCTTCAACCAATGTTTTGTAGCCTTCTTGAGGATCTTTTTTGGCAGCATGTCGAAAGAATCCACCACAAATGGCACGTACGACAGTTGCATAGTTTCTACCACATGAAATGAGAGGTTGTTTGTATCGGTCCATGATGCTGAGGAGTTGTTTGCGGACATCCTGAGCACGACGAAGTGACCTTGCTTGAATAAAATTTTCAAAGCACCATGCACTAGAGTAATTGGAGGATTTCCATGCATTGTAGACGGCGAGGAGGGTAATGTGATCACCCTCAGGTTGATGGAATTTAGCTTTTTTAGAATCAGCGAGGGATTGTTTCTCTTTTGGTCGGTAAAAGATGGTTTGTGCACCACTTAGCATTGCGACAACAGTGAGGATTTCTTCACTACAACCCAAGTCGACGGATAAAATGAGCATTTTGGAGAGTTGGGGTTCAAGTGGGAATTCTGCCATTTTACGACCAAGGCGCGTTAAAAGCCCTTCTTCATCCAAGGCACCAAGGGCATAGAGCTGTTCCATGGCTGTGATGAGGGTTTGAACGGGTGGAGGATCCATGAAATCAAAGTGAATGAGATCATTGATGCCCATGGCTTTGAGAGTGAGCACAGTGTTGGCTAGATTAGTGCGTTGAATATCAGGAATGCTGGTGGGAAGCATTTCATTACGATAGGCTGCTTCAGTATAGAGACGATAGCATTTACCTGGACCAGTACGACCTGCACGACCAGAGCGCTGGTTTGCTTGTGCTTGAGAGATGGGAACAACAATGAGAGAATCCATACCAAGCTTGGGATCATAAGCATTCTGTTTTACGAATCCTGGGTCCACTACATAATAAATGCCATCAATGGTAATACTGGTTTCTGCAATGTTGGTGGCAATGACCACTTTGCGACTGCCAGGAGGAGCAGGGTCAAAGATTTTACTCTGCATTTCACTTGGAAGTGCACTGTAAACAGGCAGGATGATGAGTTCAGGTACAAGGGGTCCAAGGGCTTTCATGCGTTCAAAGAGGATTTCTGCAGCAGTGTCGATTTCCTCTTGACCTGTAAGGAAAAGAAGAACATCACCTGGTGGCTCTGATAAATGAATTTGCATGACTGTAATCAAGGATGCATCCATGTAATCTGCTTCAGGTTCTTTGGTGTAGAGCTTTTCAACAGGAAAAGTGCGTCCTGGAATAGTAAAGATGGGACAATTAAAAAAGTATGCAGAGAACTTTTCAGCATCCAAAGTGGCTGAAGTGACAATCAACTTCATGTCAGGTCTCTTTTTCAATGTTTGCTTCAAGAGACCAAAGAGCACATCGGTGTGGATTGTGCGTTCGTGAGCTTCGTCCAAGATGATGACAGAGTACTGAGTGAGTTTGGAATCCAATAGACATTCACGCAAGAGCATACCATCCGTCATGTACTTGATTTTGGTTTCTGAACTGGTACAATCCTCAAAACGAATGGTGTACCCCACATCCTGACCAAGGCGACATCCAACTTCCTCTGCAACACGCTTGGCCACACTCATGGCAGCAACACGACGAGGCTGTGTACAAGCAATCTTGCCACTTCCATTGACACCTTCTTCCAAAAAGTACTGTGTCATTTGTGTGGTTTTACCTGATCCAGTGTCACCCACCACAATGAGCAATTGGTTGTCACGCACTGCATTGAGGAGGCCTTGTCGTAGTTTGTAAATGGGAAGGGCTTGACGTTGTTCTTTGATGGACAAATCCGTAATCTTTCCAAATGTCGTGGCTTGATTAAAAGTTGCTTTACGCCATTCAGGTACATTCTCCTTCTTCTTGGTTTGTCCATTGCGTACATCTTGAGCAAATTGCCTTGAACTGGGTGGTGCTAATGGATCAATCCAAGCTGCATTCAAATCTTGAGTGGCTGTTTCGGATTCCAACATTTGTTCTTGGTGCCTCAACTCTTTACGTTCTTTGGCTAATGCCGCACCTTGCATGGCAGCGCGATTCATGGATCCATCAGGCACTTTGATAATCTTTACAGGTGAGATTTCCAATGCTTGTTTGGTTTGACCTTTGAGGAATTCTGGTTCTTCCTCTGCAATTTCAATATCCAAATCCAATTCAGTATCTGAAACCATTTGAAACTTGCCATTATCCATGAAATCATCATTTTCATCCTCTTGCGGTAATTCAGAGGGATCCATGACGCCTGCTGCAATCAATTGTTTGATTTCAAAGCGTTCAGGGCTCGTGAGTCTCTTTCTTCGCCTTGTAAGTGGCTCATTTCGATGGAATGTTGGTCGTTCTGGGTTACGAGAGGAATGCAATTCATCCTTTGTCATGCTTGCATGCTCTTCCTTGTTCAAATAGGCTGCCAGATCCTCACCTGTTGCTTGATCCACTTGTTTCAATGATAATCCAATGCGTGAGCCAATCAATGAAATCACTTTGACCTTGACAGGTTGATTCCTGGACAGTGCACTTGATGGATGATCCAATCGAGGTCCATTTTGAATTTCACTGATATGAATCATGCCTTGAGGAGTGCCACGGACATCATCCAAAGAGACAAATGCACCAAAATTGGTCAAACCAGTCACCCTGCCATCGTAAATCTTGAATTTGATTGGTGAATCATCCTTTGGAACAGCACGATGCCCTGGATTGCCCCTCCATCCATGATGCCCTCGCGGACTGGGACTCCTCCGTTGCTGATGGTGGTGATGATGTTGCCTGGGTGATGGGGAACGTGGACGCTTACGCTGTTGAGCATCTTGACGTGCCTGATACAACATGCTAGGCAAATCATCCTCCTCCACCATTTCTGACTCAACTTCCATGTTTGGAAGGGCTAATCCAGGGAAATGACGCGCTTTCCTCTCCATGGCTTCAAACACTTTTAGTGGTTCTTCCTCTTCCTCCATAGCAGGAGCAGTGGTCTTTGGCATGAGCGTGTTGATCAATCTATCCAAGTTGGAAAAGAAGGAATCTGGTAATTCTACGCCTTCAGAGATCAACCGTTCTTTGAATTCTGCATACGTGTTGGTTTCTTGATGCACATTGATAATGTACTTTGCTAATCACCATCAATTGATAGAGCGGATAAAACGTACCAACTGTATCATCATCAATACCCGTGTGATGAATCAATTCTGTGGTGATCTTGGCAACAAGTGACAAATACTCGAGCTGATCCATTTTTCAAAAAAAAAGTTTTGTTTACACTCCAAAGGTGAAAGGTTGCATGGTCCACGTTCGTAGCATGTTTATCGAAAAGAAGGATGGCATGAGTAATGTCCAAGTGCAAAACTGTATTGAATTGGTTGAGTAAACCAGTGAGATCAACATCCAGTTTTATAGGTGGCACTTTTCCAGAGACAAATTACCCTGCATTGGTCTTCACTAGTCTTTGGCTGAAGGTTGAGCTCTTTCTAGCGTTGTCTACAAGGTTGATGGACCACAATCAATCCTGCTAAATATGGTTATAATGGTGCAAAAGTTGATTAGCATTTTAACCAATCATAGCACGAGCAATATCAACTTTTTGGCAGGCAAAATCTGTCCCACCTTTCCCTCTCATCTCTTTTTCACACAACTTTTTACAAGCTTACATACACTGCGTACTAATCCACCACCACCTTCCTAATCCCACTTTAAACTTATACAACATGTTCAACAAGTCTGCACTTATTACTACCCTTTTCCTCCTCGCTTATGTGGCTGCATCTCCCCTTCCACAAGATGCTGCCGTGACCACCGCTGTTGAAGTGAATACCCCTGTGTTAAACGCCACAGTTGGTACAGAAACAACAACCAGTACTCCAGCTGTGGAATCCAAGCCTGCTGATTCCACTACTCCTGCCACAACTCAGCATATCCCCAAGGGCAAACACCTCGGCTGGACTCGTGGAAAGGGTAATCCACACAACCCTGCTAATGCACCAGCTCCATCCACTGCACCTGCAACTGCACCAACTACTCCTGCTGCTCCTGCTGCCCCTACTACGGCACCTGCTGCACCTGCCGCTGCTGCTGAGCCTGTTGATGCGGTCACTCCCACTCCTGCACCTACCACCCCAGTTGCTTCTACAAGTACCACTCCTGCTACTGTTACCGAGACCAAGGAAGCTGATTCAACCACTCCTGCCATTCCTATCGCTCAACACATCCCCAAGGGCAAGCACCTTGGTTGGACCCATGGAAAAGGCAATCCACATAACCCTGCTAACGCCCCTGCACCTACCACAGCAACCACTAAACCAGCCGCTGAACCTGTAGCTAAACCTGAGACTCCAATCAGTACTGCTTCTTCTGCCCCTGCAACTGAAAGCAACACCACCACTGCTGCTGCAGGTGCAACCACAACCACCAGCACTTCCACCAAGACTACCAAGCCAGCTGCCAAGAAACCAGCATCCCCAGGTAACAGTGCTTTTGGACGTGCCCAACGTGCCGCAAAGGCCAAGGCAAAGGAAGCCAAAGCAAAGGCAAAGAAGGCTAAAGCAAAGGTCGCCAAGGCAGTCAAGACCAAAAAGACCAAGCCAGTAAAGGCTAGCGCAAAAGTTGAGGCCACTACCCAATAATAAGCACATACACACAAGTTGAATACATTTACCTTTTTAAAATGCAAATCCACCTTTTGGTCTCTTGGGAGTCTTGCTCCTCATTCCAGGAGTCACAATCTGCGTCCTTGGTCTCACAATAGTCTTGCTCGTATCCAATCCAGCCTTCCCTGTCGTCCTTCTCCTATACTCTTCTTCCATGGTCCTCATTTCCATATTCGTATGCATTCTCTTCTCCCTCTGTCCAAACTTTGCATCCTTGACACTAAAAAACATAGGGCCCAACTCTGCCAACCAATGTGGATCAACAGCCGTCACACACTGCATATACTCTTTGGACGTCATGACAAGCTCATGATACACCACATAATCTGGGGTATATCCCATCCCGAACAATGCACTTGTTGGATGCAAATGACATGGCATACCTGTTCTAAAATTGACATATTCTCCAATCGCCTTCATTTTAGCAGCTTGATGAAAGTATCCTGAACAAATGGCTTTGCGGACTGTATCCCAACTATTTCCACAGGATACAAGTTCCATTTTAGTTGATTTCATGATATCCAAGAGTTGTGACCGTACTTCTTCAGCCTTCTTTAGTGCCTTTGCATGGATGTAATGTTGTTTGCACCAATGTTCACTACAGTTATTGGCTTTCCACAAGTTGTAAACATTGAGTAAGGTCATGTGGTCACTTTCGGTTACAAAGAACTTTTCTCGTGCTGCATCAGATTCCTCAAGACGTTCTTTTGGACGGTAAAAGACACTTGGAACAGATAGCATAGAGACTATGGTAACCATTTCAGATGTGCATCGTAGGTATTCTGCAGTGATGAGCATTTTGGAAAGGGAAGGATCGAGAGGGAATTCTACCATACGTCGACCGAGTTGCGTGAGTTCTCCTGCATTGTCCAACGCCCCCAATGTCCATAACGAGTACATAGAGTTGAGAATGTTCTCTTGAGGTGGTGGATCCATGAAATCGAATTCAAGAAGGTTAGAAACCCCGAGGGATTTAAGGAGAAGCACAACGTTGGACAAGTTGGTACGTTGGATTTCTGGGATGGTGCTGAAAAAGAGTTCGTTGGTGTAGGCTGCTTCTGTATACAATCGATAACTGACACCAGGACCTGTACGTCCTGCACGACCAGAACGTTGGTTAGCATTTGCTTGAGAGATGGGTGTGATTTGAAGGGAATCCATGCCCATGCGAGGATTGAAGACAGTGATCTTGCAATATCCACAGTCAACAACGTACATGACACCATCCACGGTCAAGGACGTCTCTGCAATATTGGTAGCAACAATGACTTTGCGTGAACCATCAGGAGTCGGAAGAAAGATTTTTGCTTGGAGATCAGAGGGCATTTGAGAGTAAATGGGAAGTACGGTGAGTGGTGGTACATCTTCCAAGTAGTTCAAACGTTCATTCACCACCTCGCATGTGGCCTCAATGTCCTCTTGACCAGTCATAAAGACAAGAATATCACCTGGAGGATGAGAAAGGTGAATCTGCAACACTTGTTTCACTGCTGCATCCACATAATCTTCACAAGGTGTCTTGCTGTGCATAATGTCAACTGGAAAAGTGCGTCCAGGGATGGTAAAGGATGGGCAATTGCCAAAGAAGGCACAAAACTTTTCAGCATTCATCGTGGCTGATGTCACAATCAACTTGAGATCACGCCTTCTTGCAACCACATTCTTGATCAAACCAAGAAGGACATCGGTGTTGAGGGAACGTTCATGAGCCTCATCCATGACAATGCAACTGTAATGATCCAAGTCAGAGGAGCGGAGTGATTCCCTAAGCAACACACCATCTGTCATGTACTTGATAACCGTCTCACTCGAAGTACAGTCTTCAAATCGAATGGCATAACCAACAGTACTACCCAACTTGCATTCCATTTCCTCAGAGACACGCTTGGCCACACTCATAGCAGCCACACGACGAGGTTGCGTACATCCAATCATACCATTCTTTCCATATCCATCTTCAAGTAGGTATTGTGTCAGTTGTGTGGTTTTGCCTGAGCCTGTTTCACCAATAATCACAATAACTTGATTATCCCGAATCACTTGCAGCAATTCATCACGTACAGCAAATGCAGGAAGATAAGCACGTTGTTCTTTGAGTGTCTTTTGCTGTGCAAATTTACTTTGGCCCTGTGTTTGCTCCATATGCATCGAGAACTTTGAATCAGCATGAGGGTCTGCATTTTGTTCTTCTTCTTCTATTTTAATACCCATCACGTTTCCAAGGGCCGTACCAGCCAATTCAAACTTTTCAGCATTCTTTCGACGTTCACGCAATTCACGTCGTTCTCTAACCAACAAACTACCTGCCCTTGAGAACACTGCCAAATCAGAAGTTGGATCACGAACGGTCTGTACTGGTTGAACTTGTTTGGTAAACACCACACGTCCATCCAAAAAAGGCGGTTTGATATCATGAACCATCAAATGTACGCGTGGCTCATGCTCCTCATCAAAATCCGTGTCCACTTGACTGCGTTGTACAACACCACTCTGCAACATGCGATTGGTTTCCCACATTTCATTGTCCTTGTTGTATTGCAGTTGGCGTAAATTCATGCGTTTCTCTTGATTTTGTTGTTGCATTGGAACCATCTTTTTCTCCTCTTCATAAACATAATAAGAGTTGCGAATGTCTTCATGAACGCCAAACTCTTCGTAATCGTACCATTCTCGATCCAATCGCGCTTGCTCCGCATTCCATTCATCCTTGCCCACAATATCTTCCAAATCCATACTGGGAACTCTACTGACTGTTTGATGGGCACTCATCACAGGTGTGGGCGCATCCCACTCACTTGATTTCACCCCTGAATACTCATTCCGTAAGGTTAATCCTCCCTTCAAACCAGCGGTCTGTGCTTCAAATGATCGCAATGGTGTGGATTCCCAATCACTTGAGGATACGGTTGAGATCCTGTCCTGCACTGGCATTGTACGTGGCTTCTTGACTTGCCTAATATCATCTTGCCCTCCTTCATGAAAGGACAGTAGTTGCATTTGACCCTTGAGTCGTTTGGATTCTTCCTCTGCCTTTTTCCGTTTCTCCATGGCCAATGTATCCAATCCAAGCAGTGATTTCGACAGAGGTGCCTTGAATACATGTCGTCCTTCGTCGTCAACTCGCTTTAATTTAGAGGATGGCTGTATCAGCCCACCAGTGGTAGGAAGATTATTTCCAAGTAATATGTGATCTTCACTGAATTGAGCTGGATGAATGGTGTTTTTGGTGGAGAGGTGCTGCATATCATGCCTGATCTTTTGATAGAGCTCCACTAGGAATTCAGGTTTGAATTTACCAAATGTAGAGCACGCTACAATTGATGAGATCTGATTGAGATTTCTACATACCTTTGATGAAATTGGCCTCATCATTATCACTGGTAAACTGAATGACACGTTTAGCAAGAGTTTCATTGGGATTGCTGGTGCTGAGAGCGCGTGAGAGTTGCAAGGCGACGTGTTGAACGAGCTGATCCATTTTTACAAAAAGTTTTTTTTTACAAGATTATCATACTGTAAACAATACACAAACTTATCAGCACCTTGCAAGCACAAGATTGTCTTGAGACAACAGTTCCAAAGCAGCCAACTCTGGTGAGGATGGCTGATCATCCTTGACATCCACATGCACCTCCTTCAACCTTCCACACATGCTGACCAACTTGGAATAAGCATTTTGAATCTCACTAGACCCTTCTTCCATTGGATTTACTTGTCCAACCAAGTCCAAGTGCTCAAGATGCACCAAATTGCACTCTACAATCACATCCAAAATCCCAACTAATCCATCTACACTGTCAACTGGCACTTGTAGCCTCTTGAGCGCCGACTGTTCACTCAATACCTTGCTCAAGGCCATGGAATCAACATCACCGTGCGCCACAAGACTGCAGAGTTGATTTGGTTGAACGACTTCACTCACCTTGTCCCACAGTGCTCCGTGTGCCCCATCCAGAGCCACATGCTTGATAGTTGGACATGCTTCCAATGTAGGTACCACCACACAATCTCCAATCCACTCGTACATGGCGCTCACTTGATCTTCATCATCTTCACCCCATCCACCACCTTTGACACTAAACACACAATGCTTCAAGTGCGTCAAATGAGGCAATATCGAGTACAAAAGTGGTAGTTGCATATGTGCATAAATATCATCCACATCCACCTGATATTCAAGATTCTTGATATGTTTTGGACCAAATGCAAGGGGACTAGAGGCACTTTCAAAGGCATCTAGTAGATTTGTCCATTCAAAAAAGGATTCCGAGTTGTATTTGAGAGTGAGGGAGATGCGTGCGTTGTCCAGGGATGCTTGGTTCCATGTACGACTGACCAGAGTTGTGTTGCAGAGGTCTTGAATGGAGAGATGAGAGAGAATAGCTGAAATAATTTCAAAGCAAGGCATGTTTGTGTAGAGAACAAAAGTGTGAGAGAGACGGACCTTTTTTTATATTCAGCATGGACAAAAATAGCTCACAACTCTTGGCATGCCGAAAGGCAACGGACCCTCTCCGGCCTACCCTGCCAAGCCTCGGTAATGCACCTTTGTTTACGGTTGTGGGGACGCATGTCGGCGGTTCCCGTCACATTTCTTTTCAACAGAAAAAAGTCAACAGTCCACGTCATCGCAATCAACTAAAAAATGGATTCCACTCTCAGACTTATTCCCACTCCAGGCCATGCCATCCCCACCCAATCCTCAACCGAACACTCTGAATTCCACGTCCATGATTCCATGCGATTTGGTCAACGATCAATGGCTTCTGATTTAACATCTTCCACTGCAACAGGTTCTCATCCCATCAAACACAACATTCAACAATGGGATGTCACCCGCGATAACCTTCAAATGAACATGTACAGACAAGTCTATGGATTATCTGCACCACTTTTACGATTGATGGAACGTGAAGCCATCCACAAGGCATCCACGCCCCCCTTCTCTTTTAATTGAAATGTAGGTCAAGAGATTAGGACCACTTGCTTCCTCTCATTTAGGAATGGACATTTTATTGGGTCGTGATGAATCCATTGAGTTTGAAGATGTGTTTGGTGAATTGGATCAGGCTCACATGTTGGAATTGGACGTTCACCGTATGATGGAGGCTCAAATGGACGGCATGATGCAATAAACGAGAGGATCAAGTGCGCGCAAGTGTTGGATTCGGCCATACATTTTTTCCTCTTCTTTTTCTCATTTCTATTTAACATGGTTAACCAGGCTGCCAAGGACTGTATTGCAGGTTCATTTGGAGGAATACTTCAAGTATTTGTGGGCCAAGTACACGCGTCTTTCACCTCGTTATTGACACACTATTAGCCATTCAACACGGTCAAAGTGGTAAGCTCCGCACCTCAATCATACACAACTCCCCCCTCCCTCTAGCGTCTCCAAACACAGTCAGCACTCCTACAACCAGGCCAACCACTCTTGTACACTGGACTTATTGACTGTGTACACAAAACAGCCTCAGAAGGTCTATTAGCCTTTTACAAAGTATTTACGCCCCCCCTCCAACCTTTACCCAAACTAACTTTCTATAGGGCACCTTGGTACCTCTATGGGGCGTAGGTGCATCCGTATCGATTCAATTCCTCGTGCTCCAACACATGAAACGCGTCCTCCAGCACCACAACAACAACAATAACAACCAACTCTCATCCTCACAACTCTTTTTAGCAGGATCAACTGCAGGTGTAGCCAATTCCATCATCTCTGGTCCAATAGAACACATTCGTTCACGCCTTCAAATTCAAATTGGATTTGGTAAAAACAGGGAATACAGTGGACCACTTGACGCCATCCGTAAAATTTACACTTCTAATGGTATTCAAGGACTATTCAAGGGCCAAAAAGCCACCATCATACGTGAATTCTGGGGCTATGGAACTTATTTTATGGTCTATGAGACACTTGTCAACAGTCATCTTGCACAATCCAATCGAAAGCGTAATGAACTGGAAGCATGGCGTATCATGACGTATGGCGTTGCTGCAGGCTATGCACTTTGGCTTGTAGTGTTCCCAATCGATGTAATCAAGAGCAAGATCCAGACGGATTACTTAAGGGGAGGACCACACCAACCTCGCTACAATTCACTACTGGATTGTATCAGGAAAACGTGGCATTACGATGGCATCAGGGGATTCTATCGTGGCATGAGCACAGTATTGTTGAGAGCTGCACCTGCAAACGCTGCAACCTTTTTTGGATTCGAAACTGCAATCAAAGTACTTGATAATCATTTCTGATACTCGTATAAATGTAATTGTAAACTATAGGTGTACTCGGTAATCGTTGTCGGTTGGATTGACTCGTTGGTGTTTCAATCGGAGTAATTTCTGTGCGTGCCCATGGTCCATGGACTGTACGGGATGAACTATAAGAAACGATGATCCACGTGCCATTGGGTCGTAGTACACGTGCAACTTGGTCACAAAGAAGAGACTGACGCGTGTTTTGGTCATCGTCACCACAGGCAATAGCGTCCATTAAACTCTTTTCAATCACAAGGTCAAAGTGACCATGTTGGTGTATCCATTCTTGCAAGGATGTGTTTTGATCCATTTCTAGTGCATTTACAACCATCCAATTCATGTTGGGATAGGCTCTTTGTTGCTTTTGGATGACTGTGGATGAATAATCAACGTTTAAAACGCGTGCATTCAATTCTTCCAAATGATGTCCAAGTGTACTCGTACCGCATCCCATGTGCAACACGTGCATCCCATCCCTTAAATGTGGACGTATCAGTTCAATCAAAGTGGGAGACGCGTCCAACCATTCAAAGTGCTCTTCATTTGCAAATCTCGCTTCCCAATAACTTTGTTTATCAAAATCCATCTCGCAAAAAAAAAAGAAAAATGACCACATCAGATTCCATGCGAGCTGTCAAGGATCTCACTGCAGGTTCCGTAGGTGGCATACTCCAAGTCCTTGTTGGTCAGGTACGCGTCCATGTTGCTCGAGATTAACTCAGCTTAGCCTTTTGATACTGTCAAAGTGGTACCAACCTCACATTCTCCTCCTCCTTCCAACCCTTCCCCTCTAGAGAATGCAGACACAACCTACGCTCTATTCAGGTACTTTGGATTGTGTGCGTAAAACAGCAAAGGAAGGTCTTGCCTCGTTTTACAAGGTAACACTCACACCATTTACCCCCCAAACGCGTGTAGGGTACCACCACTCCACTACTTGGTGTAGGACTATGCGTCTCCATTCAATTCCTCGTCTTGGAACACACTAAACGCCACTTTAATCATACCAACAATGGACATCCTCTCACCAACCCACAATTATTCATTGCAGGTGCGCTCGCTGGTAGCGCCAATTCCATCATTTCAGGTCCTGTTGAACACATTAGAATAAGGCTTCAAGTTCAAGGAAACTCTAGCAAACTCTACAATGGTCCCCTTGATGCAGTCAAATCTATTTATCAATCTCATGGATTCAAGGGTCTTTACAAGGGTCAAGTCCCCACCATTTACCGTGAATTCATTGGATACGGCATTTACTTTGCCCTTTATGAATACCTCATTCAACAATCCTGTCAGTCTAGTGGTAAAAAGCGTCATGAATTGGAAACATGGAGAGTGTCGACATTTGGTGCACTTGCAGGTTATGGACTATGGCTTTCCATCTTTCCATTCGATGTGATTAAAAGCAAGATTCAAACAGATGGATTGGGACCTCATAACCGTCAGTACAAATCCATGGTAGATTGCTTCCGTCAAACCTTCAAGGCCCAAGGATTTCGTGGTTTCTATACAGGACTTGTTCCATGTCTCTTAAGAGCAGCACCAGCCAATGCCGCAACATTTGTTGGATTCGAACTAGCCATGCGTGTATTAAATTAGCGTTTGTTTCATCCTTACCAACCCACCACGGAAATTCCACATTGGTTTAGGTACAACTGATAACCGCCTAAACGCTTCCACAACATCACTAGGTTCAAGTGGTTTCCTCTCCACATTCTTCTTTGCAAACAGTCCAGCTTCCTCCGCCTTCCTCTTTACCCCTCCTCCTATCCCCTTTTTATCCATTATCGGCACCGCACTTTCCCTTTCCTTCTTCACAATCAAAGCCATTTCAACTAATGATCTCACCACTTCAAATCCCAAATACCCCATAATATCAACCACATCATCATTAGGCTTATTATCCATATAGGCACTCATATTCAACCACTCTCTAAATTTCTTTGCCTTTCTAAATGTAAATGACGCTTGCCTACATTCCGCATAATGCACGTATTCTTCTCTCGTCATGTGTCTCGTAATCTCGTCAGCTTGTTTTAATCTCTGTAATGACGCCTGGTACACTTCTTCATCATCTTCATCTGATGATTCACTTTCATGTTCATCCAAAACGTCAGAATAAGTGACACGAACATCCCATGATAATTTGATTTGTTTACGTTTAACTTTGTGCACTTTATCTGCTTCAGCCACATCATCCAAAGTGAAATCATCAGCTCCTGTGGGCCCTGCACCATCCATTGGGCCACCAGTGGCATTTGCTTGAGATTCATTGGCCTTTTTACGAACGTCTTTCCAGGACAGAAAGGCGCGCAGACGGTTGACTTTGTTTTTGTCGCGCCTAATAACGAATATAAAATCTTCGTGTGAGAGGGTACGTGAGCCCCTGCGGTTTGCTTGAACCAGTGCTTGCATGATGATTTGGATTAATTGTGATTTGCTAATATCTTCCACAATGACGCAGGTTTCTGGGAGTGGATCTTGAACTTCACCAAATACAAACATCATTTGTTGGATTTCTGAAGTGTATCGAAAAGTGGATGATGATTTGGTGGTGATAGTGCCTGAGAGTTGAACTTGTTCCATTTTGATGAAAAAGTTGTTGGCTTTATTTATCCTTTGGCTTGACTTCTAATTCCTGCTTCTTGGCAGTCTCCACCATTTCATTGGCAAGTTGAGTAAGTTCACCCTTCTTCATATCATTCAACTCTAGTTGCAATGCTGCAGTTTCCTTTGGGAACTTGTCCTTGTTTTCCTTGATCCATACTTCACAAGCAGTCCTAAAAGTGACAGCAGCATCCTTCTTCAACTTTGTGGCAATAATCCTGATGGCATCTTCAGGTTTCCTGTCATTATCAACTGAAGTAATGTAAATATCACGCATGGCATCATTCACGTGATTGGCAAGACTTTGATAGGCTTCAGTAGTGTAAATGAACTGCCTTCCGAGCTTTTCTGCACGATGCATCAAGTAAGCAGTCATGCCAAATCCAAAAGAGGCAAACATGAGGGGAGAAAAGAAGACACCAAGGGCAGCGCCAGTGAGGGAGAGGATGGCGGAAGGTGCTAAATTGACGATACCGGAAGCAGCAATCCACACCATGTTACAGATGGTAGGGAGGGCAAAGGCAAAGGACACGGTGCCTGCTGCCTTTTTACCAACATGAGGCACGGTTACAGCTGCAGTTTCAATAGAGGAAATGGCATTGGAACCACCAGGAACACTGCTAGCCAAGTTACGTACGGTGCTGTATTGACGAGCAGCTTTACGGACAACCACAGGACAACTTTCGTCTTCTGAGGGACGGTAAGGTTCTTGTGGAGTGGAAAAGAGCCAATCAGTAAAGTAATTTCTACGTTCCAACTGAACGGCACGCGCGTCAGTTTGGGAGGTGAGTGTAAGGGCAGTGAAGCAGAGGATGAGGAGGGAGAAGCGCATCTTTGGATCAACCAATCTGATGAAAAAGATGAAAAAAAAGTTTGAGCGAGTGCTAGTGCTACAGTCCACATGTACCAGTTCAGGTTCAGGAGCATAACATTGTAAAACAGGATGGACCATCAGACGCGTGTAGTAGTGAGCATATAGACGCATACATGGGTGGGAGGGGTGAGATACGGTGGAATTCCACAGACACCGGTACAAAGCTCTTGAACCCACACACATAAATCGTCATGCCACGAATGAACACGAGGCCACCGATGAACGCTCGATACAAGTTCATCATATCATGGATCCCCCTGATCCTAGTTACTCTACTAGCTGCTTATTCCTATTACGCCTACGTAATCACACTCTGTTTGGGTACGAGATTCCAGTCCATCTGATCCAATCCTTTAGATTTCCTCCTTGCTAGAAGCCTCGTTCAAACAAGTACAATTACCATAATGTCCACCTCATTAATCTCTAGTCATTTACCTCGTATTTTACCACCTTTTACTCGCATTATTCGCACTCAGCTACCTACGCATCCTCTCCCAACAACCAGGCTTTGCTAAAAAGGTCCTTGCAGCCAAATTGACCACCATAACAGCCGCACAAACCGCCACTGCTGATTCAGAAGCACCAAATGCTTCCATCAACTCTACAGATCAATTGGCAATCGAATCACCTCAACCCATGGTCCAAACGTCTTCCATGTTGGGAACGCCAATGGTGCCACCAACTTCACCTGAACCAGTCACTCATGTTTACAACCAGTTTCCAGGTAATCCAGAAATGGATTACAACATGTCACTTCGATACTGTCATCCTTGCAAATTGTACAAACCAGACAGAGTTCATCATTGTTCAGTTTGTAATGAATGTGTGCTGCGTATGGACCATCACTGTCCTTGGATTGCAGGATGTGTGGGGTACAAGAACCACAAGTATTTTTATCATTTCATCTTTTACGCAGCATTTTACTGCCTTTATGTGTTTGGAACTGCATTGTCTGGATTGATCATGGCAGTACAAAGCAGTCCTCAAGTTCCTGTTAATGCAAATTGGGCGATTGTGGTTGCTTTGACGGGTATTTGGGGATTAACCCTCACTCCATTTACTGTGATGCATACGTATCAAATTATGACGAATCAGACAACGTTGGAGTATATGAAAAATGATGGAGCAAAGAGGAGGTTAAAGAGGAAGAAAAAAGATGCAAAGGCTGGTAATTATGAGTTACCACCTGAGGAATTAGCACAAGGTATGAATGAGTGGAATGTAGGGTGGTACAAGAATTGGACAAGTGTGATGGGAGTACACTGGTGGCAATGGTTCTTACCAGTTGCTTATTTGAGTGGAACAGGGACTGAATTTGAACGTAACCCAGAGTGCCCATTGGTACTTCAGCAACCTCCTAGTGGATGGTCATTTGTGCCCATGGGAGGAGCAATGGTACCTGCCATGCCAGCCCTCACACCTCTGAACCAACAAGTATAATGCACATTAGAATATAAGCTTCTATATTACATACCATACTGGTGCATAGTGAGGCACTCGAGCAATGGAGGTGAGATCAACCTACGTCCACTTGCTCACATGCTGTCAACAACTTTTTTGCAGGATGATATGCACAGATAACACGATATAAAAAAACCCGTAAAGAGACTGAAATTAAAGCACCACACGCCCACATTTGCACCGAGCAAATAACAAGGCAGCACGAACTTGAGCAGCCCAAACACGGACATTTACATTCACCACACCAACTTGATTGCCCCTATCCATCTTGCGCCTGTTCATTTCAACCATGGAGCGTACTACATGATCCAAATGCCACCTTGCACGACTACGAGACCCGATAAACTTGTACTCTTCCTTATTGTCCACTTGACCTTGTTCATCCTCTTCTTCTTCTCCCATAGAAGACCATGCTGAATCTTCACCACTGGAGGTAAAAGAGAGTGTAGGAGAAGCGGATGGACTAGCCTTGAACACATGTGAGGGTCTGCAGTAGGGAGAAGTGGCAAGATGATACTCTGCCAACAATGCATGAGCAATCAAGGTGGATTCTGATGCTTGAACACCAACATTGGACTTGCCAGATAACTTTGCAGCCAATAAACGTACTTGCATGGATCTCAAACCTTGACCATCACTAGAGAGCACATGCAACAATTCATCATCCTCTGCATCATTCTTGAGATTATTCATATCCGTAATGGTCAACAATGCCTTTTCAAGTCCACGACCAAAAGTATCACATGCCTCTTTACCCCATGTACGACCAGATTCAGTAATCAACTCTTCCTGTTGCTCAATATCAATCTGTTTGGCACTAGTTAAATAATACTCGACTGCACCAGGATCCCCACATTCACGAGCAAGCATAGCACCGTCCTTCAATACACGTCTGACACACATACGAGTTGCAGTGTCACTGGTGGATAGACTAGGCACGAGACTTGCTAACCGTTCCAAATCCTGCTTGATGGGCGTATCTGCTGGAAAATGAGGAGCATAGAGATTATGGATGGACTCGTGGTTATAATCACGACATGTACGAGCGTATCGGATTAATGCACGCGTTCTCATGGCTGCCATCATGGGATCCATTGGACTATATGCGTCCCAATTTGGTTCATAATTGACTGGATTCCATTGTTCATACATGTTGACATCATGTCTCCAAACCGTGCATCTGGACCATTCCACACACTTTTGCATAGCAAGTGCGATACGTTCATCCTTTGGGTCGGCTTCAAAGGCACGAGAAAGCGCGTCAATGATGATGGAATACTCTGAGGCTAAATGCCAGGTTGGTGGGTCATTCAAGGACTCTTTGCTAGGTACAATACTACCATTATCCCTCACACGCTCAACAAGACTCTTGATGGCTGCATAGTAATTACCAGGACGCCATTGGAGTGATGGATCAATGTGACGGGGTGGTGGAGGAGAAGGTGAGGTGGAAGGTGATGGAAGAGCAGGGGGTGAGGAGGAGGAGGAGGATACAGATGAGGAAGAAGAGTAAAGGTAGGAAAAGGCTGAACGAGCAGGCTGTGGAAGCAGAGATGCTGCAGAAGCTGAGAGATTGTTGATTGTGGTGAAAAGGAGAGGCATTGTGGTCGTCAGAGGAGCCGTCCTTGGTGCTCTGGTGTGCTCTGATGAATTCCAAACGGTGAAAAGAGGCTGTGCACGAGGAGGAAAGGAGATTTTTTTACAAAAGCCACGAGTTGTGACTGTGTCAGAGAAACCTTATCACCAAAGAGGACTCGAATACTCCTTTAGGTCACTTGAAGTACTTGCACCAAAAAATGGTGAAGGCATGCAGTCAAGGAACCCAACCTTGAAAAAATTTCCTCATTCTCCAACACATGAAATTCATCATCATTTCCGTTTCTGCCTTGTTGCTGGTCATCACTGCTGCCCCCAACCCAAAAGAAATCCTCGTCAATGGAAAACATTGCACAGGTCTCGTGGAAGCTCAATGTATTCAAGATGGGAAATCCAATCAACGACTTGTATGTTTTGCAACTCTTCAAGGAAGCAAGGCAACACGCTTGGATTGCCCTTCTCACCAACTCTGCAAAGGTGTAGGAGCAGACTGTCTTGATCCCAACTTTGTAGACAAATTAGCAAAGTTGTTCCAATAGTACATTTTATCCTTGGAAGGCTACATTCCATTTTGTGACTTGAACTGTTCCTCCACCACTTGCATAGCCTGTACCTTCAGCATTGGAGAGGGTGACAATTGAATCTTTTTTACATGGTTTGTCACAAATGATGCAGGTTTTGATGGGTTGGATGAATTTCAATGCACATGGTTTGCAGAGTACATGGCCACAGGTTTTGATGACGCATGCTTTGATTGAGTTGGTGAGGGTTTTACGACATGATGGGCAGATTTTATGGGGTTGGTAGAGGGTGGCGTCCTCTTCTTGTGGGATGGATACAAGTGTGAATTGCATTGGAATGAGTTTCTTTAGCCTAGAGAGAGAGAGAGTACTGAGTGGGGGTAGAAGGAGCGTCTTACGTGATGGGATGAGGAGTTGCATCTGCTGTACACGTGATGGTATGACAAGTAGTACTGGAAGGTTCTTGAGGTTCAGATGGTGCACTTGGTGTCTGACTTGGCTACAATGTGAGTCAATTGTCATGAGAGGTCTGCGCGTACCAACCAAAAGGTCGTCATGGTGGACTTTGCACTCCCAGGCTTGCTCAGAGTACCACCAGTCAATCCCTGCTGTCGTTCAAATGCATTCGTACGCTCCTCCTCTGCCTTGACTTGATTCTCTTTCTCTTGTCGTTCCTTACTCTTGGCCTGCATCTGCTGTCGCTCCACATCACTAGCCTGCTGCTTCTTTTGCTGTAGTACATGTCCATATGCGCACTCTTTGCACATGACATGGCCTTTGACACAACATACAGGATCACGCGCTGTATGCAAACACAAATAACAATCGTCAAAATTCCGCATAGAATCACGTCCCAATCGTACCTAATCACACACACACACATCATCATCAACTCGAGCACTACCAACTTGCCTTCTTGGTCCCATACTCTGTGTTTTGCTTCTCCTCATGACTAAATACGCCCATCATCTTGTAGAAATCTTTTTTTTTCACACAAATCATCAGGCCATCCCCATCTCGACCATTTATGGAGTCCAAATCAACTACCAGTGCACCACAGAATATCCGACATAGTAGGAAGCGAGAACGTTCTGAACCTCCAGAAACGGAACCTGTAAAATTAAGTACTTCGCCAGCTGGAGAAATGAGAAGGCCTTGGTCTGCTGCAAGTCTATCTGGGTCTGAATCTATTGAAGAACCTCAAGTGGTGGGTGATCGTACAAAGAGAAAGTAAGTTGAATCAATTTGATGGAATAACGTGTTTGATAGTCGTCCTGATTCCCAAGAAGGCACACAGGAAGCTCAACTTGATGAGCAAGTGGATGTCCCTGTCAAAGTGCCCAGTCCAGTTGAACGAGCGGATAGTGAAGTCATTGCCTCATTTCAATCTGCAGATGAAGCAGAAGAAGAGGAACTTATGGTGAATGAATATGAGGATGAAGGTGTGGAGATTGTAGATGAAGACCAAGTTCCTCTGGAAGAGCACAAGGAGGAAAAGGACGCGTCTTTGGAGCAACCTGAACGTCCACAGACTCCCAAGAATCAAATCAAACCTGCATCCAGTGGCTTTGGTTTTGGCAGTTTTTCGCGTGGCACTAGTGCCCTTGCCCCCACCTCTGGATTCGCAGCCATGACCCATTCAGCCTCACCCTTTGCCATGCTTACGCGTGGTAGTACGGTCAGTTCATGGCTTACTGAATCCCAACAACCAACCACTCCTTCAGCAACATTCAAATCAACCTCTTCCTTTTCTACTCAAAAGTCCTTTTTTGGTACACCTGCTACTGGTGGCAAATCCTTGGGCAAGACAGAGGAAGAAGATGAAGGTTCTGTCAGTGGATCAGATGAAAAGCAGCATGATCTGCCCTCTCCACAATCTGAAGAAGAGGAAGTCAAGTCAACATTAGCACCTATTGTAGTACAAACAGGAGAAGAGAATGAGGAATTGTTGCATTCCTTTAGAGCCAAACTATTTGCAAAACGCAAGCAAGAAAAAGAATTCCGTGAACGTGGTATCGGTCAATTACGCGTCCTCAAGCAACGCGACGAACAAGGTGAAAAGGTCCGATTGGTCATGCGCACAGACGTCACCCATCGCCTTATCCTCAATACCAACATACTATCAGATCACAAATTTACTCAACAAGGTCCACGCGTGGATTTCGCTGCACTTGTAGTTGAAGAACCACTCGTTTCCCAAGATGACGAACAAACTGCACAAACAGAACCAGTGAACGAATGGGTCTTTTTCGCACTCAAAGTGAAATCTGAATCTGTTGCAAAAGAACTACACGAATGCCTACTTGGATCAAGGCCATAGTTTCATTTAATACACATTTCTCATTTAACCTCCATGTAAAGTAGATATAAAGACAACCGTGTCATTTTCCTTGATGATGGAGTCTATTCCACCTTCCAATTCCCAATCAACATCATTGATGAGGACGAGGATGCCTGGACGCACTGAATCTCCTAATAAAAAGAGTTCAACGCGTTCTTTGATGAGATTGTTTTTAATATAGGTCAATAGAGTTGCAATGGTGACTTGAGTGTCCGTGGTGGGTATATGCACTTGATGGTGAGATTGTTGATTGAACAAAAGTTCCAATCCTCCTCTAATAAGGGGTCAAGAGGGGACATTAAAAAAAAGTGTTGCGTAAATTCCAGATTGATGAGCATTAAAAAGTGAGCAGTCACATTATCCACATGTCACACTTCTAAACTCCATAGCCAATCCCCTCGTCCTTCCTGCACTACCCTCAGACCCCTGTTACCCAAACAATCCATATCCAACTCTTCTACACTCTGACCATCCCAACTGTAAATACATCTGCACCTTCCCATATGATAAGGTTGGATAAACCTTGATTGGAATTCGTATATTTCAGTCATTTCCCCATTTGTTGATGGATCAAGGTACCACCATCCTCCATTATTGTCTAATTTTCCTGCTCCTGATACATCCAATACATGCATCTTACCATTCATGTTCTCATAAAGTATCAATCCTTCGTGAATATCCAAAGTATAAACATTATCCAACGATGAAGGCTCACTTACTGTAAATGAAGGATACACCTCTTGCGTCTCTGTTGGCAGTATACTCTTTGCCACATTCCATACAATCACATTTCCCCCTGAGCATGCAAACACCCTCAATGGCCTGTGTTCAAATGCAACTGTATCAGTAGAGAATGGTTCCATGACCAGCATCGTATCATAACACACAAACTCTGGTAATCCTCTCAGATAGGCTAATGGCCTGGATACATCCACGATGGACCATATTTGAAGGTTGAGTGGATCATCCAATGGATTAACGAGGATCAAATCAGGCGTGGCTGAAAACACACTAAAGAACAATACCGCACCATCACCCACGCGAATGATCTTGTCCACTGCAACCACATACCTTGCACCACAAAAGCGGTAAGTGATGATGAGGACGAGTAGGGCCCGAGTACTGGGATCCAATCCATACACACAAACCTTGCCCGACTCCACTGCCATCAAAATCATATGCTCAATAATGGGCATCTGATGGTTAGTAAGTTCATCAAAAGTCACCAATGTCCCCTCCGTCTCACCAATAGCCCTCTTGCCCTGATAATTACACAACCACAATCCAGTAAACAACGTATCATCATGCGCAGATCTCAGCGACCCAAATACAGTACGACTATCCATATCCAATGCATTAGGAGCAACAAGGTTTTCTGGTAACTTTGTCAAGGGAAGATACGTCAGTAAACTCGATTCGTTCAATTCCACAAATAAAATGGCAGATAGTGAGGAATGTAGGCCACCAGGATACACGCCATCCGATACATGAAGTGCAGCAAACCTCCCACCACTACTTGGATTATTAGCAACTACAAACGAAGGCCGAATAGAGAGATTAGAAGTAGCATTGGACCCCTTGATTGTAAATACCGTGGACGCAGGCTTTGTTTTGGCCTTTTGATGCTTGAACCATCTGTACCGCAACATTGCATCCTTTTTAAACAAGGCTCTCCAATTACTTGGTTTTAATTGACGAAAAGTCAGGGTACAGTGAGGGAATATGCGTTTGTAGATAATGTACCAAATGAATTCATCAGAGGTGCATCTAGGGGGGAGGTGATGAGGGTGAGTGGATGATGAAGAGTACTTGTAAAAGTGTTTGTTGACGAGTGATAATTGAAACAAATCAATGTAATTGGAGATCGCGACATTTTTAATAATGCTGAAATGGAGCTCAATGGACAATTGTGGAAACATGAGAATTTTCATCAGGTCAACCACCGAGTCAAATTGAAGAACAAGGGATATCCTCATCATCTCAAAATGGCCTTTTTTCTTGAGCTGTTGTATCCTTGACAATCTTGCTGATCTCCATGCTCTGCTTGTTATTATGCATCTCGCTTTTCAATACCGTTTTCTCCAGTTTTACATTTACTTCATTGACTAATCTGACTGTCAGTGTACCCACTGTTGACTACTTTGGCCGTGCTGCTACCTACGAACCAATAACTGGTCGCTCCATCACGCCTCCACTCACTCAAGGCTGTACATGGCCAACTGCTATGCCCTGGATAGACCCAGTCAAACTAGACTTTGCTCACAAGAACAAGTATGGTACTATTGTCACGTTGGACTGGAAAGATTTATTCGAATCTGGCTGTGACAGTTATGCTCATGCATTGAGAGGATTTGAATACTTCCAAAAGGTTGTAGTGGATGCAGGTTGGCCTCCTTGTAATCTTGTCGTCTTTATATCACTTGCTGATCCACCATTTGGATTTGGTGGGCCCATTTATCGTGAAGCCTATACTGCATACGCGTCATGGGATTGGAAGAATGAAGCCTTGCCTTCTGTTCATGTAGCCATGATGCAGCCAAGGTATGGAGTGTATGTAAGTCATATGGCACAAAAGAGTCCACCACTTGTGACAGTTGTACAGGAAAGAAATGAGTGGAATGAGGTGTTTTTGCATGCTGGGTACATTGCAATGAACATGGTGTTTGGACTTGTTAATTGTGGATTGTTAATCTATGGATTGTATCGACTTGTATTGAGTGTAAAGTCAAGGAATTTCGTGATGGATTATAGAAATGTTGCATTTGGAATGGGTTTGGTTGCGACAGCGTGTACGGCAGCTTATCCATTCTTACGCGAAGCTACACATCCTCGCTACATGTTGGAAATCATTTCTGCTGCAACTCAGTCTGCTGTGCGTGCCCTTTACCTCATTCTATGGACTCACGTACTCTCTAAAAACTGTTCATTGTCGCGCTTTCTTTTCCTTCCTATGCGTGTATTGGTGCTTTGTGGATTGTTTGTAGCAGTTTGGGAGATTACCTTTTACCCATTTGCTCAATTCAAACGTGCCTCATGGACAGTGTTGATCATGACCAATGTGACGTGGTTGGTGGTTCCCATGATCAAATATGCAATGGCATTAGCATTTGGTGTGTATGCATGGAGATTTAGAGAACGTAGTAGGGAAGAATGTACGTCAGAGACTTCACGACAGGCTTTACTCAAATTTACAAGGATCAGTGCAGTTGGAATGATTGTATTTGGAATTTCTTATACTTTTGAACTGGTTTCTTACTTTTATCCAAATGCTGCATTGATGCCAAAGTTCAAAGCAACTTTTTATGTGATTAGATTGATGCTAAGGACAGTGGAGAATGCAGTGGTGTTGGTGTGGTTGAATGTCAAAGCGGACAAGAATGCGCGAGTGAATTCTCAGTGGATGGTACAAGTACAAAAGGCTGCACTTGCTGGGGATGTGGCACGAGAGAGAAGGATGGCTAAAAAGCATCCTGTTGTAGAAAAGGATTCGTGGGTGACGTCCTCTACTGGAACTGAGGAAGAATCTGCTGTGGTGCAAGTATTTGAGGAGGAGGAGGAGGAGCAAATCTAGAATTATTCAATACATGTTATCCCTTTAAATTACAAGAGTAAATCTGCGTGTCTTTCCATGCATAAAGAGTAGAACCACGCATCATCATTCGATTATGGTGAATGGGATCAAAATTGAATGTTGCAAGGGTGGACGGGTGCGGATCTGGATTGCTTTCAATACACCATTTGCCACCTTGGAGTTTAAGTTGGTCTGCACCAGAAGCATCTATGACCACATGTTTACCCTCATTGTTGGTGAAAAACATGAGCATTTCATAATTGTCAGTACTCCAAAAATATTGTAGTGGGGATGCTTTGTGGTACACTACAAGTGGTTGAACATGCTGAGAAATCGAGTGACCAGGGAGGGTGTTGTCAATTTGCCATACAAAGATATGCTCATGACTATCTGCAACGACCCTTAAAGGTGCTCCTTGGAAGGCAGTACCATCATTGCAAGTAATGTAGTTCATGCATAATCGGTTTTGACCAATAGAAAACGAGTCCAAGCCTTCCAAATAAGCCAATGGCTTGGATGTGTCCCTAATGTTCCACAATTGAGGCACAAGTGCACTTTGTTTTGGAAAGAGAATGACCAAGTCTTCAATATCCGTGTCTCCTGCATAATAGTCAACATTTACGCCAAACTGAATGACCTCCTTGACTGCAAGGTTGATGTTACCGTCAATCCAAGTGTAACCAAAGACTGCAATGTTGAACATGTCCGTGTTGAATTCTACAAAATACAAGTGAACACCATCTGCCCTTTCCAAGAGAACTGGCTTGTCAAATTGGTGATGAGGCCATTCCAACTGCTTTGAGAAGGATTCAAAGGACACCATTTGAGGCTGAGCATCAGGAATGAAGTAATTGTAAAACCACATGCCACCGAATTCAGGCACGCCCTCCTCATCAAATCTGTACACGACACCAGAGAGTGTTTTCGTAGTGGCATTGAATGAATTAAGAGCACATCCAGCGAATGGAGGTATATCCAAGAGAACAGTACGAACAAAGTGACCAGCATCCACATCCACAATGGCAAGGATGGTGCGTGTATCATCCTGGTGTGTGCTATTGTCATCCCACACTCTGGCAGCCACGATACGGTGTCCCTGCATGTCCACATCACTCTCAACCTGAAGAATGGTGACCATATCCTCCTTGTAGCCTTCCAGCTCTGCTAAATCCACCAACAACCCCAATGGACCATCGGCATTCATGGTGCGCCAATGGATACGCAGCTGTACACGCGTTTGAAAGAGTGCACGCCATCTGGGAGGCTGAAACTGCCTGTAGTCTGATTTGCACTTGAAAATAGATCGATAAGCTTCATACCACACCCGTTCATTATTGACCATGGCATGGAACTGCTTGGACACCAACTCGAGGCTCATCAAGTCTGTATAATCGTTGTGAGCAACATTTTGAAGAATATGCTGCCAAATTTCCACTTGCATGTTTAGGAATTTGTGGAAAAGACGATTGTTGCACACATCATGTCCTTTGGCACGATCAACAACCCTCAAAACACGTTCTTCAAAGCGGACTGATGTGGTGGTTCCATCTACCATGATGGAAGCCAAAAAGCGTATACTTCCTACTCCATGTGTTCAATCAGGTAGATGTTCAGCGATTCCTCACTGCATTCCCAACACAATCAGCATTAGAACGCGCCTCTTTTGTTGGATTATCACAATCTACAGTCAGCCAACTGCATCAACGCGTCACACTTGCCCCTCAGTTCAAAGACAGTCTTGCAAAGTCTTATTTCAACAATTCAACGCGTATGTGCGTTCACTCCACTGCTGTTGACGCGTCTAGTGGACATGGAGCACATTACATTGCGTGAAATTTACCTTACAGCCCTTAATCATGCTCCCAAACAAGAAGCAGATCGATTAGCACAACTATTTGCTTGTTCTGACCTTCGATTCCCAGGAGAATGGTTTCCCGGTACACGTACCCTCCAAAGGCACCTCCTTCTTATATCTGTGTTCCAGTAATCCACGCCCTAGAAAGATTATTCTCCACGTAGGGCCAACCAACTCTGGTAAAACGTACCAAGCCCTCACCAGCCTTGAAAATGCAACATCAGGTGTTTACTGTGGTCCACTCCGCCTCCTCGCTCATGAAATCTATGAAAAGTTCAACAAAAGAGGTATTCAATGCAACTTGTTGACAGGTGAAGAACGCCGCATCACATCAGAAGACGCTCCCATCGTTTCCTGCACAGTTGAAATGGCAGCCTTTTCAAAACGCATGCAAGTTGCTGTCATTGATGAAATCCAAATGCTTGCAGATCCTCAACGTGGATGGGCATGGACATTAGCACTACTTTCCATCCGTGCAGATGAGCTCCATCTTTGTGGTGAACCTTCAGCCATTGACATGGTCAAACATATCTGTTCAAGAACCCATGAACAACTTGAAATCAGAGAATACGAACGACTTTCACCACTAAAAATTTCAACCAAATCCTTTGGAGGCGATTTAAAACGACTTGTGCGTGGTGACTGTCTTGTCACATTTTCAAGGCAAAACATTTTTTGGTACCAACAAGAAATCAAAAGACAAACAGGTTTGACAAGTGCCGTCATTTACGGTGCACTCCCACCCGAAACACGTGCAGAACAAGCCCGTCTCTTCAATGATGAAAATAGTCCCATTGATGTATTGGTGGCAAGTGATGCAATCGGCATGGGACTCAACCTCAATATCAAACGTATCGTATTTGACCGACTAGCAAAATTCGATGGGACCAACATGAAACGCCTTTCTGATGCTCAAATCAGACAAATTGGTGGACGTGCAGGTAGGTTTCAAACTGCATTTGCAAAGGGTGTGGTGACAACACTGTTCGATGATGATCATGCTGTATTGAAACATGCAATGGCAAGTCAACATGTTATGCACAAGATGGCAGGATTACAACCACCCCTTGAACTCATGGAAAAGTTTGCATATCAACTGCCACACCTCAAATATTCCCAAGTGTTGAGGGCGTTTATGGATGTTGCACAATTGGTGGATGAGTACTTTTTGTGTTTGATGGAACCTCAGGTTTTAATTGCACAGGATATTGACCATCTTGCACTATCATTACAAGACAGATACAACTTTTCAAATGCTCCTATTCCAAGCAGAGATCCTTGGGTAAGGGGCATGGCAGTGGAATTCGCAACGGATCTTGCACAAGGCAACGTATGTGAAATAGACAAGTACGTGCAACTTCCTAATCCTAACCAAGTGGATGGCAAGTGGCTTGTGCGCCTCGAATCCTTTCATCGAGCATTATTGTTGTACATGTGGTTGAGGTACCCGCTCCCTTGCTCGATTTTTTCACACTAATTCTTGCTAGTTTCAAGTTTCCCTCTACTTTTATCCAAGTGGACAAGACGTCATCCCTCAAACATCGTTGCGAAAAGCTCATTTCCATTGCACTCAACCACACCAAACACATCCAGTAAAAACACTATTTTTAAAAAAGCGCGCGCGCTGCCCATTTATCCCCCAAAAGCCACCAAATCTCTCTTTCTTTCTCTCTCTTTCTCTAATCCATCCACTTTACAGAATGGTACACTGCTTCTTCTTTCCAATTCGTCTCTTCTTACCACCATCTTTGCTGTTTCTAATCATCCTGACTACATTATAGAATGCTCTTTCCACATTCACACAAGTCTTGGCAGAACTTTCAATGAACTCACAGTTCAACTTTTTAGCCAATGATATGCCTTCTTCCCTTGAGACTTCTCTCTCTGTCACCTTGTCACACTTGTTACCAACCAACATCAAGGGTATCTCTTCACTATCCTTCACTCGTGAGATTTGGTCACGGAATCGCTCAATGCGTTCAAATGTAGATCGAGAGGAGATGGAATAAACCAAAAGGAAACCTTCACCATCGCTACAGAGGTATTAGAGAGGCAAGCATAGGCAGCAGCGTACCGAATCCATTGGTCACGGAGTGCAGTGTATTCTTCTTGACCTGCCGTATCAAGTACTTCTAAAACACAAGGCTGCTCATCAATCACAACTTGCTTGCGATAAGAGTCTAGTCATAATTACCAAGAGACGGCAATGGCTTTACCTTCAATCGTTGGATCATATGTTTCAACAAAGTGATTAAGACACAACTAAAGTTGATTAGTCAAAGAGGTAGACAAGTGTGGCCCATACTTGTATCGTGAGAGCAGTCTAAAGGAAAAGTGGATTAGTATGTCTGGAGGTAGAGAGAGGGAAAAGGTACCTTTCCAACACCACCATCTCCTAATACGACGAGTTTGTAGAGCATCATTTTGTTGGTTGTTGTAGGCTACTGATGAAAGGGGGAAATACAATTGATGTGGGTGTGTTTCTGTGCTGATGAGTATTGTAAATAACCGCCCCTGGCGTTCACGGTTAATGCTGATTGCGAACTGGGCGTTGGGGGGGTGATTGTACGTTAGGAAAACACCTAGATGAGATTTTTTGGGGAGAGAAGGAGGTTGTGGTGAGGTGCCAAAAGTGAAAAAATTTTTGGGGTTGGTGCGTGACTGCTCACTTGTTACAAGGACCACACCCAAACACAAATACGAGCCGATTTAGGAGAAAGGGAATGACTTTAGATCAGGGCGGATTGAGGTAATGTATGGCATAAATGCCCTCACGGTGTTAAGGGTATGAAAAAGGGTCAGGTGGATGGACAAATGCGGTGAGGAGAAGGTGACACGTGGCAAAAGGGGAAAAACGTGGCTTTCGCTGTCACACCCTTTTTCCACCCAACGATGCCACTATTCCCCAAAGATGGCCTGGTGTTCAAGCCACCACGTCACTCGGATACGTTTCTACGTGGTTATCACGGCCTTACACCCTGCTCACTTGCAGGAAATCTATTTGCAACAGTCAAATCATCCTCTACTTTGGAAAAGATTGTGATTCGATTTTATGGTTATGCGGAATTGAAGGCAGATGCGGACTATGGGCCACTCAAGAAGGATGCTCTGATGGATCAAAAGGTCGTGGTGTATGATAAGAAGACTGCATCACGTAAACTGGATAACGGGCAACATGAATTCTCATTTGATTTCAATATCCCATCTGATTTACCAGATACTGTGGAAACCATTCATGGAAACGTAGAATATGCCTTGGTGGCTGAGATGCACAAGACTGGTGACAAGATCAGGAGTGATCCCATCAAAATTGTACTGTGTCGATATGCCGTTGCAGTGTCTGATTTGATGGAATTCAATCCTTCTGTATGGAAGAGTGCAGATGATTTACCTGCACACATGTCTGTACAGTTGCCCAACAGATTCTTTTCACCTGGTGAACAAGTGCCTGTGCTGTTGAAGAATGTTTGTACGCAAGGTGATGCTAAAAGGAAGGGCAAGGCCGTAGTGGAATTGTATCAGACACGATTGTATCGACATGCTAAGCCATTCTCTCGTGGAAAAGTGCTTTCCAAGACTGAACAAGAATGGGAATTTAATGGTAGTGATGACATGACATTTGTGGTGCATGTACGCGTCCCTCATGATGGAGTGTTGCCTAGTGGTGATGCAGGTTTGATTTGTATTGCTCATCGTATACGCGTGCGTATCTTTATGGATGGTATCAAGCAAGATTTAAGTATGGTGAATCCCACCATGATCACATTGATTCCCTTTGAAGTACGAACTCAGTTGGTGGAGTTGGCCGCACCATGGGAAGTCACGGCTGCAAAGAGAGCATTGGAAAAGATGAAGTCATGGGCAAAGAGAGCAGTTTTGTTACAGGAAGGTGTAGAGAAGGAATTGGATCCTGAATTGGAGCCAAGTCCATTTCAAGTGGTGGAACAAGTACCTGAATTGACCTCAACCAGTCATTTGGAGACCTTCAAGAGTTTCAACATTGAGCCAATGGAGGGTAAATCCACATTGGTACGAGGGTACCATGGATTAACTGGAGCATTTGTGACAGGTAAGGTCAAGCTGGAGTTGAATCGGCCCTTGTGTGCACGTGAACTCGCAATTCATTTACATGGTGAGGAATTCTTGGACAAGTTGGATGGTGTTGGTAGGGGTGCCACTCACAGAACTCTCGTCAAGGAAACTCAAACGTTGTGGGTTGGCACGGGGGATGAACCCAACCTTGCTGCTGATACCTTGGAATTTGGATTCAACATTCCAGTGCCATTAGAATTACCAGAAAGTATACAGTTACGCAACTCTGGTATCCGATATCGCCTCACTGCTGAATTGAAACACGTTGGAACATTTGGCAATCAAAGCAAGATTGTACATGCTCCCATTCAACTCGTACGTTGTCTCCTTCACACCAGCCCACTTACAAATACTCGAAAATCATGGACAACAGATACACGATTAGAACAAGCACGTCGTGTCCACTTTGTCATCACCATTCCAAAACGTGTACTCGCCATTCAAGATGAACTCCCCATTCAAATCATCGCTTCTGCATGTGACGAGCAACTTCTCATCACCTCTGCTCAAGCACAATTGATAGAGACCATTGTAGAACGCTACAATCGTCCACGCGTCACCAAACGTACACTCATTACCATTGAAAAACCTACACGACTCTCCCAAAATGACCTTGCCATAACCCTCAAACGCCAAGATCAAGGTGAACCAAGCATCACCAACATCAACTCACTCATCGAAATCCGCCATCGATTAATCGTGCGCATCAAAGTCTCTAATGGCATGGACTATGAAATCACTTGTCCTATTGCACTTTCTTCTGTTACTCTTGCCACTCTTCAAGCAGTCCATGAACGCGTTACCATGGACCATATTTACGCTTCAGATACTCTTCTTGCTACTATTTTAGAAGATGAAGAAGGTGCAGAAGAAGGTCTTGTTGCCAACATGTCACTATTTATTGATCCTGCTGATACGTTGTTGAGGAGTACAAGTCAAACGCGTGCACCCATTCCACACCAGTATAAAGCAAGGCCATTGGTTGCGGATGAAGATGAAGAGTTGGGGCTCGGCAGGACAGATACTGTATTGACCATTCGTAAAAAGTAAACACTTAGAATAATCCTGTGACCTTGTCATCAATAAAATCAATATCATAAAAGGCTGGACGTGTTGGCAATCCTGGCATGGTTTGCATTTCACCCAATAGAGGATACAGGAACTGTGCTCCAACACATGCACGGATATCCCTTACAGTACAAGTAAATCCAGTTGGTACGTTCTTGAGTGTTGGATCATGGGAAAGACTGAGATGAGTTTTGGCCATACAAATGGGTAATTTGTCAAATCCTTGCTTAGTATAGAGATCCAACTTGGCTTGAGCAGCTTCAGAAAAGACAATGTCGTCAGCACCATACATTTCTTGAGCAATGAGTCGAATCTTTTGATCAATAGGGAGTTGTACGTCATAAAGGTAGTGGAAATCATGGTCAGGAGATTGACAGGCTTGAATAACGGCATTTGCAAGGTCAATGGCACCCAATCCACCCTTGGCCCAATGATTACAAGGAGTAGCATCAAATGCACCTGCTTCCATTGCAAGTCGACGAATGAGGTTAATTTCATTGGTAGTATCAGTGTGGAATTGGTTGATAGCAACGACTACAGGAACACCAAATTTACGGGCATTGGAAATGTGTTTGGCAAGGTTTGCGCAACCTGTTCGTAAAAGATCAAGGTTTTCTGTAGTGTACTCGTCTGGAATAGGTTTGCCTGGAGTGACTTGTGGACCACCTCCATGCATTTTGAGTGCACGAACAGTTGCTACAAGAACCACAGCGTTGGGGACGAGACCAGATGCACGACATTTGATGTTGAAGAACTTTTCCATACCAATATCAGCACCAAAACCTGCTTCAGTGACCACATAACCTGCTTCTTGACTATCAGTAGCACCTGTGAGTTTGAGAGCAATGTAATCTGCAAGAATGGAACTGTTGCCATGAGCAATGGAGGCAAAAGGACCTGCATGAACGAGTGCAGGTGTACCTTCCAAAGTTTGCATCAAATTGGGCATGATGGCATCTTTCATGAGAAGAGTCATGGCACCTGCAACACCAATATCATCAGCATTAATGGGTTCACCTGACTTGCTCGTACCAATAACAATGTTTTGGAATCTGGTACGCATGTCATCTACTGAAGTACTGAGTGCCAAGATAGCCATGACTTCACTGGCTACAGAAATATCGAAACCCGTTTCACGAGCATGTCCTTGTTCTGTTGGATTTTGACCAATAGTGATTTTACGGAGGAAACGATCATTCACATCCACTACACGCCTCCACGTGACACTGTCTGGATCAATGTCTAAGCGAGCAAATCGTTTCACTTCCTCTGGTGTGAGTTCAGAAGGTTCCGTCTTGTCGATACCAAGTTTCTTGAGTCGATTCAACATACTGGGTGAAAAGGTACGTACACCATGCTTGGCAGGGCACAATCGATTGAAGAGAGCCTTGTCTGTTTGAGTAGATTCGTGAAACATGCGTGCATCAATGGCAGCAGCAAGCAAATTATTAGCTTGAGAGACTGCATGAATGTCACCCGTCATGTGCAAATTGAATTCATCCATGGGAATGATTTGAGAGTAGCCACCACCAGCCGCACCTCCTTTGATACCAAAAGTTGGACCTTGAGAAGGTTGTCGAACACATGCAAATGCAACCTTGTTCAAATGAGCGCCAAGTGCTTGACACAAGCCAATGGTGGTGGTGGATTTACCTTCACCAAGTGGTGTGGGTGTGATTCCAGCAACCACAACATAGTTGCCATTCTTGCGATCTTTTAATCTTTCCAATACATCCAAATGAATCTTGGCCTTGTTGGCGCCATACAAATCCACTTCAGTTGGCAACAATCTCAATTCACCCACCAATTGATCAATGGAACGAGGAGTTTGAGCCACTGAGATGGCAATGTCACTTGGAACAGGCTCAATCAATTTGAGTGGCAAAGCAGTTATTTGAATGGGAGCATTCAACTTGTTCCAAAATCTCTTGGCACTAATGAACGTATTCTTCATCAACATGGCAACCGTCATGGGACCAACACCACCTGGAACAGGCGTAATCATGGAAGCAACTTGAGAGGCAGATGCATACTCAACATCACCCACAAGACGCGATCCTGACTTTTTAGTAGCATCAGGAATACTGTTGATGCCCACATCAATGACGACACAGCCAGGTTTAAGCCAACCTCCTTGAACAAATTGTGCTTTACCAACTGCAGCAATTACAATATCAGCTTCCTTGACAATCTCTGCAATATTCCTTGTCTTGGTATGGCATACTGTGACCGTCGCATCATGCTTGACCAACAAGTGTGCCACTGGATTTCCAACAATGTCACTTCGACCAATAACCACTGCATTTGCACCAGACATTTTGACGCCCGACCTTTCCAACAATTCAATACAACCTTGAGGCGTACATGCAATAAAGTAGGGATGAGCATATTTTTTAGACAATCGTCCAATGTTGAATGGATGCAAGCCATCCACGTCTTTTTCAGGGCTAATCATATCCGTCACGACGGCCTCTTCAATCGTATTAGGCATGGGCAGTTGAATGATGATGCCATGGACATTTGGGTCGTTGTTCAAGTGCTGTACGCGTTGCATCAATTCTTGTTGAGACACGTCGACATCTAATTTGGCATGAAGGAAACCAAGACCCATCTCTTCAGCTGCCTTCTTTTTGTTCTTGACATACAAGGTGGAATCTGCGCGTTCACCCACTTGAATGACAGCTAGATTGGCTTGAAAGGAGGGATGAAGTTCACGAAACGATGACAATTCACGTGCTACTTCATCTCGGATGGTCTTGGAGATGGTTTTCCCGTCGATTTTTACAGCTGACATTGTGACGTAGTTGAAACGTGAGATTAATCGAACTGACGTGGCTCTGATGGAAAACAGTGTGAATGGGAAAATTGTGTGACTTGTTTGTCGAAAAAAAATTCTTTTTCACTTTTTTTCTCCATCACTTGCATTTTTCAATGGTATGTCCACCACCCACCCTTTGACGCGTTTCTTTGGCATGATGAATGATTTACAGACCTGTTCTGCAAAGCAAATCCATGTAGACAACTACTTGCCTATTTCTGACCAAATTCTCTCACACTCCTACTCTCTTCTCCTTGTCCTTGACCACTTTACTCACCTCTCCTCTCCTTTAGTTTTGGCGCAGATTTGCTCCCAAGCAAGGTAGCACACCTTCTTCCCAGCATCATACTCCATAAGACGAAGAACCAGCTCATTTCCTCCCTAAATCCACTACAACTCTACCAAAAGAGTCCATTGAACACTTGAGCTCTATTGATGGAAAGCAGTTTGCTCGTCTCTCCCTTCGTGAAGCATGGCCATCCATGAAGATCGCTCCTTCTGCCCCTCAAATAAGAAAAGACGGTTTTATCCTTGCATGGAAAGCCTTTGGTATTGCAACCGTCTTGTGCCTTGGTACCTCCTACACAGTCGCCGTGATGGTTGGCAGATGGCTCAATGTCAAGTCCTTTGCAGAATTCTCCACCAAATGTCAAACCGAAATTCCCATACGAGCACGATGGTTTCACAATGCCATTCATTCCAAAGAAGCCGTCCTCACCCCTGAAGAAACAGAAATGGCTGAACAACTCTTTGGCACCAACTTTAATGATAAAAAATGACATTCACATGACCACACAACAGGAATTCGTCTTCTTGGCAGTCTTGTAAAACATTTTGCTCTGTCCTGACAACTGATCACTCTTTTCAATCAAGTTGTCAAGGCGTTCACCTCGCTGCAACACACCTTCAATAGTCTTGTGAAGTACAATCTTGGTTTCATCCAATTCAGCTTGGACCCTTGCAATCGAATCTGCTTGCTGAGGGTCCTGATACTTGATCAAATACTCTTGCAACAATGGAAAGGCAACTGGTGGCCTTCTCATGGACTGAGGCACCCGCGTATTGAACTCTTCTAAAATCTTGTTCAAAAGGGAATAAGCAACTCGAGGCGGATATTCCTTATCAGCAATCAAGGCACCAGCCAACCCATCTGGCCGTCTATATGCGTGCCCAATGTAGTTGTCTTGTTCCACAGACTGTCTCATTCCTCTTTCCGTGCGTTCCACAACTGTCTTTGTAAAGAAATCCATAAATTCACCCACACTATGCACTCGATTAGGCCATGAGTGTTGAATCATTTACCTTCTCTTTTGAAAGAATCCAAATTCAGATAGTTCATGCTCGATTGCAAGGATCTCTGCACTTTGTTCTGCTGACACGATGGCAATGGAATAAATCTTCATGATGGGACTAAAAACTTTTCATGCCTAATTTGAAGCAACAATTGCAGCCCATCTTGCACCATGCCACCTCCATTCTGCCACCAGAGAGCACAGATGAGACCGTGTTGGAAGATTTGTACAGGATCGTTGGGAGTACGCGTGTAAAGGAATCCATTTCCATTGCCCAAGAAGCATTGACCGTGGGATTGGAGGCTGATCCAGACAGTGGAGAACAGAACCCTCTCTTTGAAAACCTTCTCTCTCGATACTTGCTTGCAGAAAAGATTCTCTTGTATTCAGATGGTGTGGACAGTTACGCTTCAGAAAAAGCACTGTCAGATACACTGCATAGCATCCTCCTCAACCATGGCAGACACCATCCTGAACCCTTTGTGGATAGTGTACTCTACAAATTCTGCAAACAAGAGCACAGGTTCATGGGTGCCTTGCTTCTAGTCCACTTCATCCACGATGGCACTTTGGTCAAAGGCAGTCCAACCACCGTCAAGTTACTTGAATGCATCCTCACCTCACTCGAACACGACATTGACCGCAACGTCCTCTGCATCTCCTTAAACTGTCTCATCCTACTCCTCGCCCACAATGTAGAGTACATGAAAACGCACTTGGAACGCTTGTTTGCCATTCTTGCTCGCATGATGTTTATTGGAATGGACGAAGAAGAATTGTTTGATGATGAACGTGAATTTGAAGAGTATCGTGACATGGAGATTCAGGTTGCAGGCACAGATTTCGTATTTGAAAAGACCGTTGAAAATGAGTTTCAGAATGCACCAAATGTCCTGGATTACTTTACACTTTTGTATGGCATGTTTCCATGCAATACACTAGAGTTTATACGGTCACCCAGTGCATTTACTGGCATCAAGTTGAATTTAGAGGATCATTTGATTACCAAGCAAGCCATGACGTTTATTGTGCAGTTTATTGTGTCACCACAAATGGTATTGTGTGGAGATGCAGCAAAGGAACGGAGCGATTTGACACGGTTCAACAAAAAGGAAGCAGCGGTTATATTTGCAGAGTGTTCTTCATTGCGTGTTACACCCTCTCCAAAGGATACATTGGACAAGGAAGCAGACGCAGTGGACACGCTATCAGAATCCTCCATGACAGAAACCATTACCCTTGATGTGGAGGACGATGGAAGCTTCCAGCCACAAGTAGTGCCCTTGCAAAAATCGGATTACACTCCACCAGCACCTCTGGAGACCAGGTCACACCCAATCGAGACTAACCTTGAAGAAATTATGCCACACTTTAAGCCACCAACCTTCCAGCCTTTCAAGGGAAGAACTGTGCTACAAGATGAACTATTTATCCAATCCGATTCCATTCTCAAAGTACTACGGCACAACATCCTCCTCCTTCAGAGTGAGGTCGAAATGGAAGTCAAATTACGCCAGTACCTTGTGAATCGCATCTCTAGTCTCCTTGAAGAACGCTCTCGCCTTCAAGCCAATGAAGCCCTACGCAAGAATCTTTACCAAACCTGTCGATGGCTCAAGGAAGAAGTCAAGCGTACACGCGACATTCATGAAAAACAGCGTAATGAGACAGCCTCATTGAAGCAAAAGTACGCAAAGTGGGAGACTGAACTGAACGAAAAGATCAAGGTTCTGCGAAATGAACGTAAAAGGACAAGTCTCACGCTGGATGCACTCAAGGAAGAATTGGATGTCTCCAAGGCTCAGATCAAGTCACTTGAGGGTGAGTTGATTGAACTGCGTGCAAAGCTGAATGCACATGAGAATGATGCCAAGAATGATGTGGATCAAGAGCAGGTCATGGCGCGTCAAAAGGATACTCTAAAAGATTTCGAGGATCGCATGGAAGCATGGAAGGAAGAGAGAAAGGAGACAAAGCAACACCATTTGATGATGAGCGAGCTGTTGCATGAACTCCAACACATGCAAGTCGCACACGACATGTCCCAACAACGCCTTGTGCAATTGGAACACAAAGCCAACCTTCAACTGGACCAAATTGACCAACAGCAGCATTTCATTACCAAACTTCGTACAGAAATCACCAACAAGGATAAATCCACCAACATTCGCACACTGATGGCTGAACAAGAAGCCCTTCGACTGAACCAAGACCTCAAAAGCCGCGACCAAGAGTTCCAAGACATGGCTACACGATGCGCTAACCTTGATTCTCAAAACTTGCGCTTAAAGGCCCAAGTAGAAACCCTTACCAATGCAAGTAGACGCACTCGCATGACTTCCCGTCTTGGTCCAGCAGCAGAAAGTGTTCAAACATCCTCCACTCATAGTAAAGAAGTCCGTAGCAACAGTGGTACCCGTGAACCCAAGTCAGCTAAAATAGCACTTCAAGGCATCATGCTAAGTAACCAAGCACTCCATAAACACTAATCTCACCTTACATCATGTGTATTGGAAAGTGCATTTTGCAATTTAGCATGATCAGCAGGATTAGGACTAGCCTCAAATATCGTAATAATGGCATTGGTTGGCATTTGTGTCCATTCACCCCTGAACCCAATGTACAAAATCTTGCTTACTTCCTCACCCCAATTCCTTGGAAAATAAAGTGAAATGTTGCGTACATTTTGAAATTTGTTGATTTTGGTACGATATTCTCCAATATCAGAGGACGACTGTGCCATTGCCCACTCTTGTGTAGGTTGTGTAGACTCTACATGGTCGAAATCAATGTGATCAGTATTGATGTGGACTTGAAGGAGTGAAGGAGCAGTTGAATCTGCAAAAGTACGGACAAAGATGGATTGGAGTTTGACCATTCCTGTAAACGGGACGTGGATGAGAATTTGTTCATCAGCGTCTGATTCGATAAAGGTGTCATTGAGGCGTTCGTGCCATGGTTTAAAGACTGATTTGGCAGGAGTTGAAGGAATGAGATTGAATCCTTCGATTTGATCCAAATGGATGAATTGGTAAAGTGATGCGGTGTTGACTGCATCTTCTTCATTGTCATGGGTATGATCGTGTTCATCGTGACAAGCCCCTCCTTCTCCTCCATGGTGATGATGTGGCATTTTGGTTGATCTTCAAAGTGGACAAAAAAATTGAACGAAAAATTTACCAAAAAAAATTTCGCTCCACTCCACTCCAAAACCGTCACTCTACAGTAGAGATGCGTCTTTTCCTTCCCGCCCTCCTTGCCACCACACTCGCACTCACCACCCTTGTCGTCGAGGCTGAGCCTGGACACTTTCACCTCCCTAAAATTTTTAAAAAGAAGAAGAGCGAATCCAGCACAGATGATCGCCCAATCGGCTTAACCCGCAAGAAATCCACTTCCCAAGTTTCATTCACCAACAGTTACATCAAGGGTAAGCTACTTGGTCAAGGTGGGTTTGGTAGCGTCTGGGAAGCCTACAAACAAGGTGATCCATCCAAAACTCCACTTGCACTCAAATGTCTACGTCCTGACCGTGCTGCAACCAACACTGCAAGTCAGGTTGAAGAAGAATTCAAACGTGAATACGATTTCCAAAAAGCTGCGTCAAGTCCCTACGTTCTCAAAGCACACGAATTGACAAAGATGGATGGCCAGACGTGCGTTGTTATGGAAATTGCAGCTGGCGGTGATATTGAAGAATACTTTATCAGTACGTTGGGTTTGGAGCAACAAAAGGTGAAGCGTGTACCTGAATCCGTTGCTAAACCTGCTTATTATCAATGGGCATTGGCTGTCAAGGCTTTGCATGATAATAACATTGCTCATCGTGATATTAAGCCTGGAAACGTCTTGATGACGGCTGATGGAAAGGTCAAGTTGAGTGACTTTGGACTTTCTTGTTATTTGGATGATCGTGATCCAATTGAAGAGAGAAGAAGAGCTGTTGGCACGGGTGGATACAAGGCACCAGAGATTATTACATATGTACGTGAAAGAGATGGAACAAGAAGGGAAATTGTGCCAAAGTACCAGAATAGTGATCCAAGAAAGCTTGATGTGTATGCACTTGGTGTGGCGTTCCGTCGATTGGTTACAGGTGAATCCAAGAGCAAATTTGCACCTGTTATTCCTGGTGTGAGCCCTCAATTTGCTAGTTTGATTGCTGGGATGATGAAGGAGAATCCTGATAAGCGTTACAGTATTGATCAAGTGGTTCAGGATCCTTGGTTTAGTGGTGTGCAAGTGTAGAATGCTTTATCTTTTGAATAGAGATTCTGCCATTTCCCACATGCCTTGAACGGTTTGAGAAAAGCCATGATCTTTCCCTAGAATGAGGACGAGATCACGCAAGAGTTGGTCGAGGTTCTTGAGAAAGGTCTGGTCAACAGAAGTTTTTGAAGGGATGGCTAGGATGTAGTAATCGATACGCCTCAAGAGGGTTAGGGGTAGATGGGGTGAATAGAGGGTACAGAAGCCATTGACGGCGTGTTGAGCGTAATCCGCTGCCTTGGGCAAGTTACCAGCATTCTTGTAGTTTCCAGAAAGGACTTGATTCGCTTGAAGCATGATATAAGAGTGCTCATGGAAGTGTTGGGAGAGGACAGGGACCATGGCTTCCAGCGCCGATGGTGGGAGATCAAAGATACCTTCATCCACTTGCTTGATGATTGCATGTACATTTGAATACTTTGCTGCGTTCGCGTAGAGGTCGGGGGTCTTGAGGAAGCCTGGCGGCATGGGATGAGCGACACCACAGATGGTGCAAGTACAGCCAAAGTGATACTGTTTGGTCAAAACCCCATGGATGAGTGGCATACTTGGACCCGTCAAATAATATCCAATAAAGAGCTGTTCATCCCTCACGAGTGGTCTGATGGCTTTGACAAGGATGCGCTTGCCTTCAAAGATAAGCGCGCAATTGGGCTGACAGGAATGGTTGAGCATGGAAGTGGCGAGGCCAACAACACCACCCACATCCTTCAAAAAGACATCAGTGAGGCTACGCATGTTGCAGTTGACAATGCTGAGGATCTGTTGGATTTGAGTCGGTGTAAAGTTGTACTTTTGAAGGAGAATATCGCGTTTGTAGAGTCTGGTCATGCCCAATAGGGCATCCTTTTGATCCCTGTCCTTCTTGTCCAAATCTAGAAGAATGAAAGCGTGATGGATGAGGCTTTACTGGATTCCAACTCCATAAACTGGTCAAACTAGGCGTATTAGTGAGGAATGCGAGATGGTTGAGGTACAAGTTGAGGATTTTTGACGGATTGAGCGAGGACACGTACAAAGCCAAGGGAAAGACCCTCGTCCATCCTAATGTGCTTGGCTGCTGCTTCATTGGTGGTGAGGAGTTTGCATTCAACGCTATGAAGTGGCCAGTCTTCTGTTTGACACGCCTAGGTGAGTTTGATGAACGTTAGAGCGAGGCGTACAGCTGAACAGTAATGGATGAATTTGCAGCGAGCGCATTTGAGGAGTTTGGGCACCTGAGTACCTCGCTTTAAACAATTGTAACAATAATCAGCAAGATTGTTGGGAAGAATCGTGTGGATGAAGGGATTTTCACTAATAACCGTGTATCCTACTTGAATTGAGCCAGATGTGATCAATTCCTGCCTACTGGGAGATCCTGTTTGGTGTAAATGCCGCGTCCAAAGGTCGGTGTGGTTTTAATATGAACGTGAGAATCCATATGCGAACCAAAATCTCTTTTATTCCCAATTTCTAATTTAATGCGGCATCATTTATTATTACTTTTTCTAATTGCGACGGCATTTGTGTTGGCACAAGAGGATGAGGAGGAAAGTGGTGGAGGAGACGATTCCTTGGAAGGTGACGAATCATTGAATGGAGAAGCTGTTGCATTCGCTGGGCAACGAGGTGGTGTGTTTAATGTTGGATTGCCTCCAGGTCAGGTCAAGAAGCAAGGGCAACAACTACCACCTGGTTTGGGAGGTGGACTACCGCCAGGTCAAGCGAATGCATTGCCGCCTGGCCAAGTTAAGAAGAACATACTGCCACAACCGGGACCTACGATTCCTCCGCCTGGCCCGCCTTTGAATTTTGTTGGAGCTCAAGCACAGGTTCCAAATGTTGGAGCTGATATGCGATTTCCTCCACCACAACCCGTTACGATGCAGACCCCGCCACCGATGCACATGCCATCAGCCAAGATCAAGAAATCCAAGCATAAGAAGGGTGTGGCTCGTAAGCTCAAGAAAGCTGGTGCCAAAGGAAAGAAGATGTTGAGGAAGATTGGAATTGGCAAAAAGAAGCACAGGTCAACCTTTGGACATGGAGAACAAGCCATGATGGTCGTCCCTGGTGATTTGGGTGACATGGGATACCCTGAACCAATTGAGGCCAAATATGGGCGTTGATGCTGGAATGCAAGATAGGCTAGTAATAATGACGGTGTAATGAAGCGCACTTGATGTGTTGCGAATTTAATGTTGTGGTCTCATACAGGTATTAAGTGCTTTGGTCTGAGTCAAAAATCACCATTCAATCTTATTAGTATATGTATGGTAAGTCTTGAGGAACGATCACAAGCGGTGGGCCAGTGGTCTAGTGGTATGATTCTCGCTTTGGGTGCGAGAGGCCCTGGGTTCAATTCCCAGCTGGCCCCATCCTTTTGTCGTTTTCCCTTACTTTTTTCTACTCTAGATGCTGTTTTTTAGTCTCTGCTAATCTTTATTTTACAGGTCAAGCATCTAAATAGCTTCAACACTTAACTAGTAAGAGATTTTTAATAGTTTAATTATAACTAGATTTTATTAGAGAATATTATTATAGGTTTACTATTAAACTTACAATAAGCATTCATTCTTTCTATTATGTTTACAAACATATAAACATAGAGGGAGAGACAAGAAGAGTGTAGAGACAGAGAGGGAGGACATAGAAAGAATAGAACAGAGCAGGATAGAATAAAACAGACAGAGGTACAATAAGAGAAATAGAGATAAAGATATTTTAATATAAACTTATACTTATATTAACTAGAATACCTTATTAGAGACTTAAGGACAAGGTAATAGTATTTAAAGGAGAGGGTGATATAAGAAGCCATATAAGGGATAGTATTAGTACTTACATAGGTGATAATATAAAAAAGGAATGTAAAAGAAAGTGGTAGAAAGATGTGACTGCTCTTTCCTTTATGAATAAACAGGGCTATTACAATGAGAGGATAAACCATAACAGCAATTATACTATTCACTTTAATATGACTGCTCTTTTCTAAGAAAGAGTATAAGGTGCAGAAAAATAAAGAAGAGTAAAAGAAAGTATTATAGTTCACTCTCTTACTATAATAGCTTTGTTCATTTATGTCATAGATTTACCACTAAACCCATAACAAGCATTCATCCTTTCCCCCACTCTTCTTGTCTTTCCTGCATCTTGTGCTCTTTCTCAGAAAGGAGCAGTCACATTGAAGTGAATAGCGTGACTGCTTTTCACTTCTACAAAAATCCAGCACCTTCTCTCGCATTCCTTTTTATCACCACTCACATAAGTGCTGATGTTACCTCTTATGTGACCTTTACATCATTACCTTTATAAATACTCTTACCTTACCCTTAAGTCTCTAGTAAGATATTCTAGTTAATATAGGTCTTTAGGCATATAAATCTCTGTCTCTATTTTAAATCTCTATCTCTTTTTATAACTCCATCTATCTTTGTTTGCACTCTGACTGCCCTTTGTATACACTCTCTAACAATTTATAAAGAAAAGAGCAATTATACCTTTCCACTACTTTCTTTTATATTTCTTTTTTTGTTATCACCTATATAAGTGCTAATGTCACCCCTTATATGGTCTCTTATGTCACTCTCTTCTATAAATACTATCACCTTATCCTCAAGTCTTTAGTAAGGCATTCTGGTTAATACAAGTATAAGTTTATATTAAAACATCTTTATCTTTGTCTATTTTATTCTGTTCTGCTCTGTCTTATTCTTTCTATGTCCTCCCTCTCTGTCTCTACACTCTTCTTGTCTCTCCCTCTATGTTTATATGTTTGTAAACATAATAGAAAGAATGAATGCTTATTGTAAGTTTAATAGTAAACCTATAATAATATTCTCTAATAAAATCTAGTTATAATTAAACTATTAAAAATCTCTTACTAGTTAAGTGTTGAAGCTATTTAGATGCTTGACCTGTAAAATAAAGATTAGCAGAGACTAAAAAACAGCATCTAGAGTAGAAAAAAGTAAGGGAAAACGACAAAAGGATGGGGCCAGCTGGGAATTGAACCCAGGGCCTCTCGCACCCAAAGCGAGAATCATACCACTAGACCACTGGCCCACCGCTTGTGATCGTTCCTCAAGACTTACCATACATATACTAATAAGATTGAATGATGATTTTTACTTCTATTTGAGATAATGAGCAAGCAACGAACGGGATCCCAACTCAACGCATACATGTAACAAGGTTCACGCATCCTATCCAGCCTCATCCAAGCCAATTCTCACGCAAAAACTTTTTCACAAACATGCAATTTCGTGCCTTCATCCTCCTCTTTTTTATTCTCGTGCTTATCCAAGTGTTGAACGCTGTACCCATTCCAAATGAAGATGATGCTCCTAGCGATGGCGGTGCTGGGGATAATTCAATGGAAGGTGGAATCCACGCTGAAGGTGATAGTCCACCCCCAGATGAGGATTCTCACAATGAATCTCCACCAAATGAAGATTCCAACCATGACTCCCCTCCTAACGAGGATTCCAACCACGATTCTCCTCCTAATGAGGACGCCAATCCCGGGGAAGGCGATGGTGACCGCCCTGACGCATCCGATGGGCCTACTGGCGAGTAAGTTATTATAAACGCTGGTCGTTTATTATCACTGTCACGCCTTATCCAGCCATTCAAGTCATTCCACAGAGACTAAGATGCTTCTGCTGCATGTCAGGTTGTGCTTCCACCGCCTCTTTTTCTCTATGTGCCGTCATTCATCCTCATGAGACAATGATAGCCATACTCATTCATTTATAGTATTGTGTTGTACATATCAACCACTCTTTTTAGCCCAACTTGATCGCCAATCCTTCCACTTACTTTCTTTTTGTGCAGGTTGAGGTGTCTTGGACCGTTGCTGTTGCTGTTGTTGGATCAACCTCATGTCAATCACCGGCTTACCATCCTTGATGATGATAGGATGCCCTCCGCCCATCAGAACCATCTTGGGAAGCGTGGTGGGTATTTCTTTCACTTCCAACCCATACTTGTTCAAATCCTCCACAGATTGATCGAATTCTGCTTTTTCCTTGGCCTCTCTTTCCTTTGTTTCACGTTCCAGTCTTTCCTCCTCCGTCTCAGGTTCCTGAAACTCTTCACTCGTGACTTTAATACCTGCAACTGCCAGTAGTCTTGGCATGGCATTACGATACCCCGTGTGACCCTTCAACTCCCATGTCACATCAATGTTTTCAATGGAAGGATGGTATTCAATAGGAACTAAGCCTGCAATTGGTTTGAATGCCATTGCACGGTAAAGGAAGCCAAGTACCCAATCGTTTGAATGGTAACAATTGACGAATCGACCACCAACCACACTTACTGCCAATTCCCATTCATCAGGGTCAGCGGTGACAGGTGCACCACACAAGATCACATCCTCCACAATGCCAAAGGCATTGAGTCGTGCCATTTCGAGTAGTGCGTAAAAGATGATACGAGCGCCGAGTGAAAAGCCTGCCAGTGTAACAGGTCGACAACCCTGAGAACGTCCAATCAATACATCAGCAAGAATCAAGCCTGCCTTACGTGCACGATCCAAACCAACTGACCAAGGGTTATCCACTAAATATCCAAGTTTCGTGAGTGCAAGAGGCCATGCTAAACCTGCTAGGAGAGCTGCGAGTACCGTGTGACCAAGTACAGTTTGCACGGTTTGACCAATGATTTCAGCAGCAATGATTTTGAGCAATGAGTTTAATTCTGTCAGCATTTCAGGTTCCCATTCCAAGCAGAAAATGTCACCATTGATGTTGTTGTCTATTGTGCTAAAAGGAAGCCAAAAATCCTCTATGCGTGTTAGAATGCCACTGATACCAATGACCAAAGATGCTTGTCGCTTGTCAGAAAGTGGACTAAAGTTGAAGTGGGAAATGCCTGCTGTGCGTTTCTTCATCTTCTTGCCTGCTAATCCACTACCAGTCAACACACCACCAGTCGTAATCAATGCCAAGCCACCTGTGTGACCAAGGAAGGCGCCTGTTCCCGCCACTCCAATACCAGTGAGACCTGCAGCAAGTCCAGCGCCAATCACAGGTGCCAGTAGACCAGCAGATAAACCAAGGATGAGACCTCCTCCCACCGTAGCTAATCCCATTATGGCCCATCTGGACTTGCGACCCTGTCGATTACGTTCTTCAAATACGTTGTGTGGAGACTCCAAGTTGCCTGAAACGTCCTCATTCAAAGCAAGTTCTTGCAGTACACGTCTTTCCAATGCTACTACGGATGACCATTCGACATTCAAATGATGAGCAATGCTTCGTAAAAGACTTCGTCCACGAGCATCGTAGTTACCATCTGAAATGAAAAGCAAGAACAAGTCTGCAATGACGGTCCATCGAATATCCATGCGTACCATTTTGTCCGAGTTGATTGGGTCCACATCTGTCAAGGATCGCTTCAGGCGTGTTGTATTTGGTGAAAGGAGTGTAGGCCCATGTTTGTTATAGGTTGAAGCACGCATCATATCAACTCGAAGAGAGTTCTTGCGTTTGGGTGGAGAAGTGGGTGCCAATTTCTCTTTGGTTATGGCCAATGGTTCATCATCTGAGGAATCTGTTGCCACCTCTGTGCGCTGTTTCATGTACTCGGTCATGCCTACTAAAGAAGAAGGTGCTGAAGAGGATAACATGGGTTGAACATGCATGGGTGGTGTATCAGGAGTTGGTGGGATGACAGGGCTACTCGTCACTTGAACCACATCAGCAGCATAACCATCCAACTCCTCCAAGGTGAGTTTGATGCCCTTCTGTACCAGTGAGTTTGCTAGATCATGAGGCCGTACACCATGTGCATTCATCTTTTCAATCATTCTCTGTTCTTCCAGGCTAACGTTCATATGAGCATAGAGTTTCTTGAGCAATTTGCGTGAAAAGTTCATACAACTCGCAAATGCCGCACTTGTCTCCCTACCATTCATGATTTTACCAGTGTATTTGACAGAGAGGCACAGGTAACAAAGGCCGACATACGCCAATTTCTGGTCATCATTGAAGATTGTTTTGGTTTCCAATGATCTACTCGTCTGCACTTGCACTGATAGAGGGATTTCTTGGTCAGTTGTAATTGGCTCTAGAGGTGGTTCGGTTGGATCCACATGAGCGTTTTCAAGGGTTGCTGGGACGTCTGGGATGGGAAAAGGCTCACGTTCAGGCAATTCTTCACCTTCTTCCTCAACATGTTCTGGTTGCTCAAGAGAGCGTTCTTGTACTCGTTGACCTTCTAACCTGATCTTGTGCAGGAAATCATCAGCTTTGCTGTCATCATCATCGTCCGATTCCCACGCATCTGCTGCCAAGTCAGCCTCCATCCTCTTTGTTTCTTTGATACCTTGTCTAACGGCATGGGCGTCTGAAATGTCGAGCTGTGTGTCTTGTGCGGTCCAGTCTGTGTCATCTTCCAGCCACATCTTTTTGATGGATTTTGTAATTCCAAAACGATCAAGTTTATTTGCCCAATCCAAAAGGCAGGCCCCAGCACAAGTAGTGCAATTCACACCAGAGATCACAAAGATTCCAGTGATTATGCCTACAAAGATGGAAGAAGGGGATGATGATGGGTTGATGATTGTGGTACGATTGTGCATATAGTCCAGTCATCGTTTTAGGATCAGACAAAAGCCACGCCTGTCAAAAAGAACAAGACCATCAAGCGATCGACGCGTCGTGTGAAGAGTAGGGAAGCATTCTGCGATGTATTTATGTGGGTATAGTCAAAGTGCCTGGTGAAGGTGCACCTCGTTCACGTGCCAAACGTCCTGTTGATGATGTTGTGCCAAATGAAGAAGGCAAGGTAAAGCGACGTCAGAAGGAATTCGTGGTGACCAAGGAGAAGCGTCAAGTCAGTGACAATTTTGTCAAGTTGAAGTTACGCAGTCGAGGGGGCAAGTTGCCTGCATACAAGTGAGCCTCGTGATTGATGAGTTGACGGTCTTAGGCGTTTCAGAGGTCGGTATGGTAATAGTAGTAAGTTTCAAGGCAAAGAAGCAGTGGAGGAGGAAGAAGGTGAAGAAGAAAGTGCTAATGTGGAACATGAAACTTGGATTGCTGTGCAACAAACCATTCGTGATGGATTGGTAGACTGGGCTGCATTGCAAAAGCTGATGCGGATTACAGATGGTACAATTACTGCGTTGGATTGAGTCATTGTGAATAGGTCAGTTGAAAGTCGTGCAAACCACAGTGGAAGGCAAGCCATCCTTACACTTGATGCAAATGGGAGAGATGCAAGCAATCATTTGCTATGTCACTGCTGCCCTCGTTTACAAAGCTACTCACTTGAATCATGCCATCACTATTATCGTACTGCCAGATGATGCACAAGTCAGGCACGCTGCACGTTTTATGAATGCAGTTGGATTGGTGGCCAGGGCCTTTTACAAGCAAAGCAATGTTGCCAGCCAGCATTCATTTGACAAGGTGGATGTTTTGGTAATTGCTCAAAACACACTGATTATGCACAAGTTCAATGAGTTGATGGAGTTGGTGCCTGATGTACATTTTATGGGCATACATTATGCTCATGACTATTCTGGTTGGGTACTGGGAGTAACCAAAAAGTTGCGTCACTTGCTGCCAGATGTGTTAGTTACCGTGATGTCCATACAGCTCACCACAAGTACACGGCAACACATTCTTCAGGCCTTTGGATTGGACGAAGTGGTGCATGGGGGTGAACGTGCGCTTAAAATGAACGTTATGCGAGAAGTGGAAAAGTAGTGGAATGGTTCTCTGATTTAATCAAGAGTAGGGATCAGGCTCTGTTGGACATGCTTAGTGAGAAGAAGTGGACGAGGTGCGTTGTAGTGGTTGATTATCAGGCACATGTCCAATCTTTGCATCTTGACCATATTTTAGAAGGACGTAGATTGGCTGAGAGGCTTTCTCTTGCAAAGGGGCATCAAGGTGGATGGAATCCATGAATACGTCAAACGAGAGAAAAGGAACGATGTTGTGGAACATTTCTCTGCTGGAGAAGTACAAGTGGTCATCACTAACATTCCAAGCGAACTTGTTGGCCAACAAGTGGATGGTGTTGTAGTCTTCTCACTGCCAGACAGTGTTGAATCCTTGCTACAAGTACGTGTCCTAGAACGAGATCCATTTGACACATATATAGACACTTTCGCTCTGGAGTTTACCCAATCGGCAGGTTGAGTGTTGTATGTTGGTGAATGAAGTGGATTATCGCATCAAACGGAACACGATTGCCTCCAAAAAGGTGAGAAAGAGCACCATTGCAAGATTGCTTCGGCGCATTGAGGACGGTTTCAAGGGTGAAGAGGCAACTGTGATCTTGTTGCCAATACAAGAGATGGAACAGCTTCTTGATATGAACCATCGCCAAATTCAACAGAATCTTATGGAAATGGCTGTTCAGACTGGTGCTCCCTTTTCATTTATGGACGAAGCGCATGCAAACTGCCGTGTCTACTGCACACGTACTTCAGCACCAGAACTCGCAGAGACTCATCCCATCATTCAAGCAGTGGTGCAGTATGGCAAGCAAGTAGGTAAATCTGCGCATGTTGTGCCATTGCAGCAGATTTGTGCAGCTACTTTTAGTCCTTTGCAGGATGCGTTACGTGCATTGGATCGATTGGCAGCTACGCGTGCCATTGCATACACATTGCTGGATCCTGCATTTTACTTGCTTAAGAACAACAATGGAATGAGTATGGCAGATGATGAGCAGATGGATGCATTTGAACAGTCCGTGTTTATATCTCTGCAACAACAGGTTCAAGGTGAGCAAGGAGCCCTGGATGTTCTCTATTCACTGTTACAGGATGGAGGGTTGCAAACCCTCACCATCAATGTACAGGTTAGCTCCACTACGATCAACAATCATCATGCTCCATCCCATCCAGAGATTATTGTGGAAAGCATCCAGTCCTTTTTGGAAGAGCATGCCACAATTGTGCACAATGGTCATAGTATTGCTCGTATTTTGCAAGGGTTACCAAGCCCTCGTTATCCAGCATCAGGGTGGTATCGCAGTCCATTCTGGGGGAAATATGCTCAAGTGGATTTCGATTGGTTGGCTCAAACAGCTCAAAAACAACTAGTTGATGTGAGAACAGGCAATTTATCAATTGGATAATTTACGGTAAACGGTCTCCTACAAAAGGTTAATGAGTGGATAAAGAGCAGGTCACTTGCATAAGTAACAAAGGCAATGGCACTGGAAGGCGCACTTCGCATCAATGTGATGCTCAATCCTTTGTAAAACCCTGAAAACCCCTTGGTACGCCAAATGAACCCAGCAATTTCATGGAATTTAGGAACGCGTGCAGAGGTGCTGGCAGCAAGTGTGTGTAGCTCCAAGACAACATGCTTCCCAGAGGATTGTGGGCTCACATAACTTGTTTGTTGAAAGGCTTTCACCACATCAAGTGGAAAGGTTGACAGATTGTAAGCGATACCCGCTGATGCTCCACACAGAATAATCTTCCATGCAGGCAACGTTTCGCCCTGTCCCAATCGTGATTTGAACCATCTGCTAGAGAGTTCATAGGCACCAAACCATGTGGCTCCTCCCACCAACTCCCTTGCCATGGTCATACGAAATCCACGGTACAACCCGACTATTCCACTCTCCTTGTGCATCTTCAATGCCACTGACCAAGGATGTAATGCATCCAAATGTGCCACTTGAATCCTACACTTGACATGTTCAAAGGGTGTTTGAATAAACGTCATGGCCCATCCTGCCAATGCACCCGAGACACAGAGTTGCCAAAAGGGCAGTGGGTAGTCCTTTTGGTCAGATGCAGGCAAATAGTGACGGAAGGCGCGTTGCAACTGGTGATAACTGGCAAATGCAATGGAAAACTCGAATACAGAGGAAGTGAGAGGAAAGGAAATGCCCTACTGAGCAGTTCACACGCAAAGAGGAGTGGAGTTACGCGATAGAGTTTGTTGAGCACAATACCTTTTGTGTACGACACGCCTGCTTGACTGGTCTGCATACGAATCTTGACCGTGTCAAATGGGTATTCGAAGAACTTTGACGTGAGTCCTGCTGCCTACACGTTACTTGATTTCCACTGAGAAGGTGACGTGTATACTGCTCCCGAGATGAGATCTTTGGTACTTTCCAACATTCCACTCGCTCCAAAATTGCCAACAGAGAAAAGTTTGCTCAACCATGAACCCTTCAACTATTTTTACGACTGGTCAGGCTGTTCCTTTGAATCCGACTCTTTCGGGATACACGCGTGTCTCTCATTGAGGCTTAAAATAGGGGCCTAGGTACCTGGACCAAGTTTACAGGTGTCGAAGAAATCCCTATGCTACAGTGAATCTATTCTCTGGTCGATATTGCGGCAAAGCTGATTGGCTAATGCGTGACTGCCATATTATATGAGGAATGGAACCACCATCACAAAATTCTCTGAAATCTCTTCACCATCGCCTTTTTTTTACATTAGTTACCTGCCCCGTGGCTTCATTAAACAACACACATTCATCGTAGAGTAATCGTCATCTCCTTTAATATTTACAATGCTTAACAACGTCCCAGCCTTTACCCTTCTCTTCCTCGCCGTTGCCTCTTTCTCTGCTGCTGAGTATGCTGCTGTGAGACCAACTGCCCAAGCTTACAATGGTGCTGCTCCAACTGCTGCTGCCAAGGGTTACGATACTAAGCCAGCATACGGTCCAGTTCCATCTGCACTCCCAACTGCAGCTGCCAAGGGTTATGATACCAAGCCAGCTTATGGACCAGTCCCATCTGCTCTTCCAACTGCTGCAGCCAAGAAGCCATGTCCAACTCCATCTGCTCTTCCAACCGCAGTTGCCAAGAAGCCATGCAAGCCTCGTCCACTCCCAACTGCCGCAGCCAAGAAGCCATGCAAGCCTCGTCCACTCCCAACTGCTGCAGCCAAGAAGCCATGCAAACCCCGTCCTCTTCCAACTGCTGCTGCTAAGAAGCCATGCAAGCCACGCCCACTCCCCACGGCTGCTGCCAAGGCTTACGGACCAGTCCCATCTGCACTTCCAACTGCTGCAGCTAAGCCAGCTTATGGACCAGTGCCAACATACGCAGCTGCCCTCCCAACTGCTGCCGCTAAGCCAGCATACGGTGCAGCTCTCCCAACTTCCACCACTTCCTGCACTACCTCTGCATCTGCTCTCCCAACCGCCACCGCTAAGCCAGCATATGGTCCAGTGACATACGCTGCCCCAACTGCCGCTGCCGTTTCCCCAGCAAAGGACTCTGCATACCCAGTGCAACCAGCCTACAAGAACTAGATTAATTTTTGAGGAAGAAGATTAGATTGTTGAGTGCGAGAGGTGTGTTTTAATGAAGCTCCTTATTATACTATGTATTGCGATTGTGTCCTCAATATAGTCCTATTAGACTGAAAATTGGTGTGAATTTGAGGTGAATTGGAGCTGAGGGGGTGAACTGGAATGTTTGGGAAAAGTGTGAGCAAGTTGATTATTGGATAACAAATGTTTATAGTTCAGTCACTCCATCAGATGGAAAGGCTCTAATAACACGGGTAACCCATCAAGTACTCTTACGGAGGTCGATAGTGTGTCTTGGAACGATCACGAGCGAGATTGGTGACAATGAAATTCTGCGCTTGCAGGAATCATGGACTATAGAGACTTCCCTGGACTTTTCCTCACCAATCCACTTGAAACTCGGCACACGTCTACTTGAACCTCACCACTGGCAGGGAAATTGATTCCTATCGCTCGATCTATTCTACAAAATTCACAGCAGCCATCACAAGTGGTTGAAAATGCATCAATTCATTCAGACGACACTGACAAATACTGCCTTTCCCCATTACTACACACTATTGCGATAAACACACTATCAACAGAATTGAACTCCATTCCACTCCAAAGCAATCTCACTGCTTGCCTGGATCAGATCCATTCAATAAAAAAGATTTCCTTTCCAAGCTTTCATGTCCCTCACCGCCCCATCTGAAGCCAACACGTTCAGCCTCTCAGGCAAAGGTCTCAAACTTGGTACTGCAGAAGATGCTGCTCCTCATATTGCATCCCTCACCACTTGCACCAATCTCGAACGTATCGTCCTATCAGGCAACACGATTGGTGTAGGTGCAGCACAAGCGATTGCCTCCATCCTCGCCACCCAAACCAGCCTCCTCGTTCTCGATCTAGCCGACATATTTACTGGCAGACTATTAGACGAAATCCCACCAGCCTTGACTGCCATCCTCACTGCTTGCCTCTCTCATCCCAACCTCCATACAATTGATTTATCGGATAACGCGTTTGGACCAGCAGGAGCAGGCCCACTTGCCACATTTATTGCCAAGCATACACCATTACGCGTCCTGAAACTCAACAATACTGGTCTTGGTCCTGCTGGTGGCCCAATGATTGCTGACGCTTTGATTCAACTTGGCACCATTTGCAAAGAAGGTGATGGATTACGTGTATTTGTGGCTGGACGCAACAGATTGCAGAATGACAGTTGTATTAAGCTTGCAAAAGCATTTGAGGCTCACAAGCAAACTTTGGAACATGTACAATTGCCTCAAAATGGTATTCGACCTGAAGGCATTGTGCAGTTGGCTGGTTGTTTGGGTAAATGCAACAAGCTTAAAATCTTGGATTTGCAGGATAATACGTTCACGAATGTTGGGTCAGTTGCCATGGCACAGGCAATGAAGGGTGAGGGAGATGCAAGTGCTTGGCCTGAATTGACTGAGTTGAACTTTGGTGATGCCTTGTTGGGTAAGAAAGGTGGCATGGCACTTGTGAGCATGTTGGCACGTCAACCACCTAGCAAATTGGTACGTTTGAACATGGCCTATGGTGAGTTGGATGAAAAGGCAGCGTTGATGCTTGCTCAGGCTATCAAGAAACTTGCTCAACTTTCTAAATTAGAATTGAATGGTAACAAGTTTGATGCAGAAGGTGCAGGTGCTGATGCCATTCGTGATGCCTTGGAGCAATTAGAAAAGGACAATGTGTTGGATTCCTTGTCGGATATGGAAGAGGACAGCGAGGAGGAGGAAGAAGAAGAAGAGGGAGATGTGGATGAGTTGGCTGATGAATTGGAAAAACATCATGTTTAACTATGCAAATACGCCTTGATAAAGTGATGGGAATGGCTGTTTGTATACTCCTGGTGTTTTGATCCACTCATCATATGATATGGTTGACCATTTCTGCCTCATGTCTTCCAAATAGGCATCCTTTTCCCTATAGACTTGAATGACCCAATCCGTCAATTTATCTTCATCTTGAGGCAAATCCTTTAAAAGGAACTTGCGAACATGAACGTGTGTTCGGTACTCTGGAAAGATTCTGGATGTGTGTGCACGAATCATGCTTGGAGCATCACCAAATCCACCATGGGTACTCTGGTAAACCAAAGTCAAATCGTATACGAAATCCACATGAGAATCACGAAGTTGGGACACACTGGCCAAGAATCCTTTGATGCGAGGAAAAAGTACATGCTTGAACTCTGGCAGATCCTTCTTTTTACAAAAGGCCAGTGCTTCTGCATGTTTTTCCGGGGTGAATCTGGTGCCTTCCAAGTAACTCACTAGCCAAATAGGGTGTCGATGGGTCTTTACACGATGAAACACAGCTTCGATTTTCTTTTTGTCCTACAACCAAGTCAGATGGGATGTGTAAGGAACGTACGGCTAACCAGTTGCGTTTGATGTACAGCATGCCCATGAGATACATTTCCCAACCAAAGAACGGAATGTACTTTAGCGAATCCTTTGCAAAGTACTATGTGGGCACGTCATGCGATGGAAGAGGAGGTGCTTGCCCTGCAAAAGGGTTGCATGCGGTTACGCACAGCCAAGGTGTGAATCATGTAAAAGTCAAAGAAAGCTCTGTGATTACTAATCACAATGGCTGATTTGTCTGCTTCTATCGCGTCCCCTGAATAAGTGATGCGTGCATCCTTGGTTTTTTCCACGATATGTTGCATCATGTACCACATGAAGCCACCAAGTCGAGAGTTGACGCGATAGATGAGACGACGATTGAAGAGCAAGAGACTGGTGATGCCAATGACGTTGAGGACGCCTGCTGTACCAAACAGTGCAACCACATACATGATGACGTTGGCAGCAGCAAAAGTGTTGTGGACAAGTTTTGAAATGATGCCCATCTTTTTTGAAGTGTGGAGAAAAGTACTGCCGTCTGAAGCGGTGGTTACTGTCACTACTGCAGTCTGAATGGAAGTGTGCAAATGAGGACCATACGGGAATGAGGACCACAGGGGTTAAGGACTTTGCTGATTGATAAATACTGCAAAAGGCACAGTATTTTCAACTGCACATCCATCACCACATCTATTGAACGACCCATATCTTTTGTCATGCGTTTTCTTATCATTGCCAGTCTTTTCCTAGTAGCCTTTGCAGTCGCTCAGGAGGATCATGACCATAACCACAGCCATACACCCTCTAAGCCAACTAGTCCAACCTCATCTACTATTAGTACACCAAGTCAGACCAACTCCACTGCCACTGCACATCCAAGTAGTACTGCTTCCCCTAAAATAACCAGTAGCTCTACTCAGCTTATTGTCTCTACAAGTGTATTACTTGTCTCCTTGTCTGCAGTAGTCATTAGTAGTACTCTATTATAAACTTGGCCAACCTTTACCAATCTTATAAATCGTTGGAATCTATCTATTAATAGCAACAGCATCGTCTAAACCAAATTGGGAATAGTTTTTTCCCAAAGAACTTTTTCTCTACATTTTTCCATTCACTTGGCTGCCCCACTTATGATATGAAACTCTTTACTATTGCTAGTCTACTCTTATTCTCATCTGCTATTGCACATGACGGTCATGACCATGGGGATACACCCGCACCCGCACCTGCACCTGCACCTGCTCCTCCTACGCCTGCGCCAGCACCAGCTCCCACACCACCAACGCCAGCACCCACGCCTTCTACGCCTCCCACCCCTGTTCCAGCACCTTCCACTCCTGGCACATCAGCACCTTCTACGTCTGGCTCACCTACTCAAGCCTCAGCACCTTCCAGTGCAAGTACTACTAGCTCTGCAACCAGCACGCCTTCCACAACTGCTACAAGTGGTTCTATTCAGCTTACTGCCACCTCAAGCTTGCTCCTCATCTCTTTGACTGGTGCAGCATTCGGTCATGCTCTTTTATAAAAACTCTCTTTTTATCACTATGAAATTTTTGTGGATTCTCGCCGTCATCACCTTTGGCACCGCATCCCTCATCAAACGTACCGGCGATGATGTAATCTGCAAAGATGCACACTGTTACCCACGCGTCTTTCAAGCATCCCACGAATTCCAACCAGTTCTGGAGGGCCAAGAGATCCCAAAAGGCCTTCACATTAGATTGAATATCCAGACAGGCGAAAAAGAAGCCAAACTAGTGGATGAATCAGAGTCCACTACCTCTCATGACCTCGTCATCCAACCAGATTCCTCACAAGTGATCCAAGCCACCCCTGAATTAAAGTCAGACCGTCAACGCTTTGACCACAATGCTCAACTGTTACTTGGTGCCTTATCTAGTAGTGCACAGGTCCAAAGTTCATCCACCATCCTATCAGCATTGACAGAATTGGAAGAGTTGGTACATGACATGGAATACGGTCAAGAGTTAGTCAAGCATGCACTCTATGCTAAATTATTACGCGTTTTGGAACATGTGGATAGTACTGAGGGCGTTCTCATTACCAAAATAGCAGCAGTTATTGGCACGAGCGTTCAGAATAATCCTACGGCTCAGCATGAAGCACTTAAACTGGATGTGCCTGCACGTTTGCTCGCTATACTTGGGCACAGATCCACTTCCATGAAATCAACCAAACCTATTACTCGCATCATTTATGCACTTGCCTGTATGCTACGTAACAACAATATGGGATACAATGCATTCATTTATGCCAATGGTCCTGCACAACTTGCCAAGGTGTTTTCCTTGCCTTTTGTTGAAATTAGTGCACTTGTTGATCATCATGTGGGTGGAATTCAACAAAAACTCATTACCCTCATTACGGATTTGGCTGATCCAGACATGTACGAACATCAAGAGAATGAATTGGTTCACATGAAGAGTGAGGATGTGTTGGAATGGTGTGGATTGATGCTTCGTACAGCCATGCAAGAAAAGCACGTTGAAGATGTTCGAACAGATGCACTTCGCGGCCTTGTGGTCTTTAGGCGCGTTTATCCTGATGCTTGTGGTCATGAAACTGAAATACTCAGTTGGGCTCAACAGCAACAAAGTAGCGTCAGAGATGAGGATTTGCTAGAAGAATTAACTGCACTTATCCATACATTTCATTAAACTCCATAAGTAGATTCCCAAGCAGATTGACCTAATCGATGCATACCAGGTTCCACTTGACACAGACAGCGTCCCAGTTGAGGGTATTGTTCAAAGTGCAGTTGATCACAGGGAACTACAGTGTTCATGCGACCATAGCACCACCAATATCCTGAAAAACTCCGCAACAACTCCTCATTATGGCTGATCCGACCACCACCAAGTGCCTTGTACTCGTGATTGGTCACGCGTGCCCGTGTAATCCAAGGCGTCAGTATCATGCCTTCCACATACTCCTTCATATCCGTAGTTGGAGTAATCGGAGTCTTTCTCCCTGGAATAATGTACCGTCTAATGTTTTGCTTGGCCAATATACCACTGATCCAAATATCATCAGCTGTTCTAACGGCTTCCTTCAGCTTGCCCATACTCTTTCCCTCTTGATCCAACTCGTACATGCCTTCCCACAGTTCACTAGTAAAGAATCTGGCTTTGATCATGTAGGAGCCTACGCCAGTGATGATGTCCACACAGGCCTTTTGGTGAATTTCGTACGCTTGGATAATGTTCTTCAAGGCCATATCCACCCATCCAAATGAGTCCAGCATCTTGTGTCCACGTAGTGAAAGTGCTGCATCAGGCATTCTTTTACTCCATTCCACATATTGTTCTATCATTCGGAGCGGGTAATGTTGGTCATCGTCCAGTACAACTATCAGTTCATCCTCCATTTGCCATTCTTTAAATTGCTGTATGATGGGAATAAACTTGGTTGCAGGGCCATAATCGATAGGAGAACGCAGTATTTGAACCCGTGGATACAGTGCAGTGACAAAATCAGGAATAATGTACTCACGGCTTTCTTTGACGCTGTAGTAAGGTAAACAGACGTAAATGGTGGTGATGGGGTACGTCTGCTTCAATAAGGTGGTGAGAACAGGCTCCAAACTCCAAATACGGCCTGGCATGGTGGTGAGTGACACGTAGACGCGTTGAGATGCATGAGGATGCGGCAGGTACAGCAGTGGTCCAATCTCCTTTTCCCACTGCATCATCCACCCATACAAGAATACCAAAAAGATCAATTTCCACCACATCATTTACAATTGCGAAACAATTGTGACTGCTTTACGCCTTTTTTCTGCTATATTGCTCCAATGAAAAAACGAAAATCTGTTTCATTTGTTGAAGAACACGTCTCTGATGCCTCCCAACCAGATAATTCAGACGTTCCAGTAGAAAAGACACGCAACAAGTCAAAAAAGCAGAAAAAACAAGAATCCTCAACACCAGAACCACTGGCTGTCTCTGAAGAAACAGTCAAACCACCAAGTCAACGCAACGATGCAGCATTAAACTACCTCGTCATCTTTTCAACTAACAAACCTGCATGGAAGTTCAACAAACGCATCTCCATCTTCCTCCTCAATGTTATTTATGATACAGACGCGCTCCCAGACGATTATTTTGACAAAATGTTGGAATACTGCATCGGTCTACAGGGGTTATCGCGTGCACGGTTACTGGATCAAGCCAGTGCAATTGTACAAAACAAAAAGGAACATCCCAAGACGACGTATAAGCGCGCTAAACAACTTGTAAAGTCACTTGAATAGTACATGTACGCGTATTATTGCTTATTCTCTTGTAAAACATTGACCAACCAGTCCAAACCCTCATTCAAGCCCTCACCTTTTATGGCACTAGTTTTGTAAATGGACCATGTTCTACTTTTGAGTGTAGCAAGTCCAAGGCCATCCGAGACTTCTGCAGCTGACATGGCACCTGGCATATCCTGTTTGTTGGCGAATACCAGCAAGGACGCGTCTTTGAGTTCATCCTCATCCAGCATGGATAAAAGTTCTTCTTTGGAGGTGGTTAATCGGTCTCGATCGCAGGAATCAACAACGTAAATGACTGCATCTGTGTTGGCGTAGTAGCAACGCCAGTAGGGTCGAATGCTGGTTTGACCACCGAGATCCCAGACTTGGAATTTGATGTTTTTGTAAGTGACGGTTTCCATATTGAAGCCAATGGTTGGGATGGTGGAGACGACTTCACCTAATTGCATACGGTAGAGGATGGTGGTTTTGCCTGCACCATCTAGACCAAGGATCAAGATGCGGACTTCTTTTTCACCCCATAAGCGGGTGAGGATGCTGCTGAATAGGGCTCCTACGGATATGAGGGGAGAAGGGGGAGATGGAAATGCCCATGGATTTCAATAGAGAATTAGGCGCAGTCACACTTTATTCAGTCTCTGTGGCCATGAGTGTGAGTGGATTGGATAGCCCTTCACTACCGCAGGCCAGTTCCTTGGTCGGGTTGTGCTCGGGCAGATAACACTTTAGAGGATCAAGGGTGGAACAGTCAGATAATGAGTGAAAAAGAAGACTTGGATGAGTGGAAACCATGCAATTCAATAAGCAAACGCTTGCCTATTTGTGTCCCAAAGCCACATTCAATGCAAAACAGGGGGGAATGTAGACATCATCAAGACTGAAACCTCATACAAGACAGGATTGCTAATTATAAGATGTACACCTTTCTATTATTACCTCATACTTAGGCAGTAGTCTCGGGAGCTGGGGTAGTAGTGTCAGCAGCTGGGGTGGTGGTATCGGCAGCTGGGGCAGTGGTGTCTGCAGCTGGTGCTGGTGCATCGGCGGCTGGGGCAGCTTCTGCAGGTGCGTCAGTGGCTGGTGCTGGAGCATCAGTGGCTGGTGCAGTGGTATCAGCAGCTGGGGTTTCTGCAGCTGGTTCAGTGGTGGCTGGTGCGTCGGCAGCTGGGGCATCAGTGGCTGGGGCAGTGGTGTCTTCAGTTGAGGAACCTTCAGTGGTCACTGGATCTTCAGCAGCTGGCTCTTCAGCAGCTGGTGATTCTGGGAGATCGCTACCTTCGACTTCATCGAGCAAATCGCTAAAGTCATCTTCTGGGAGAGCTTCATCACCGATAGGAGCAACAGGATCTTCGCTACCAGTTTCACCATCATCAACAGGGGTGACAGGATCTTCACCTTGAGGGATGGGTGTGGGTGTGGTTGGTTCATCTTCGTATTCTTCTTCATCCTCATAGTGTTCTTCGTCATCATAGTTGTCACCATTGTGACCTCCCCAGTGCACGTTGTTTCCGTAACCACGTGGGCGTCCACCACGGCTTGGACCATGTCCACCACGACCTGGGTAACGGCCATAGTTATCTGGAGCAGCTCCACCGTATCTTGGGCGGCCATAACCTCCACGTCCACCACGGGTTGGGCCTTGACCTCCATATCCTGGACGACCATAGTTGTCTGGGGCAGCACCACCATATCCTGGACGACCGTAGTTGTCTGGAGCGGCACCACCGTATCCTGGACGACCATAGTTATCTGGGGCAGCACCTCCGTATCCTGGACGACCGTAGTTGTCTGGAGCAGCACCACCATATCCTGGGCGACCATAGTTGTCAGCATCGACATCAGCATCATATCCATAGGAATCGTGATCTGGAGCAGCACCACCGTATGTTGGGCGGGAAGCACCAGTTGGGGCAGCACCACCATAGGTTGGGCGACCATAATGATCGGCATCGACATCAGCATCATCGTATTCACCGTAGGAATCGTGATCTGGGGCAGCACCACCATAACCTCTGGAAGCACCAGTTGGGAGAGCACCACCATAACCCTTGGAGGCACCAGTTGGGGCAGCACCGCCATAACCCTTGGAGGCACCAGTTGGTGCAGCACCGCCATAAGATGGACGACCGTAGTTAGTTGGGGCAGCACCACCATAAGATGGGCGAGATGCACCAGTTGGGAGGGCACCACCGTATCCCTTAGATCCATGGGATGGAGCAGCACCACCATAGGCTGGGGCATCACAGTATTCAAGATCGTCGTTGGCAGCAGCAGCGACTGGACCATAGGCGGGCTTGGCAGCGGCAGCTGGGGCAGCACCACCATAGGTGGCCTTGGCATCAGCAGCTGGAGCTGGGATCGTGCCAGCGTGGACAACAGCGATTAAAGCAATAAAAAGAGCGAGCTTGGAGTTCATTGTTGCGTGTGTGTGTAAGAGAGTGTCTAAGAATTAGAGAGAGCGTGTAATTATGCGAGGCAGTAAAAAAGGGGTGGCCAAAGGTGCAATCTGTTAAAAAAGTGAAAAAGTTTTGGGGCTAAAGTTGATGAGTTGAAAGGTTTTATACTTGCAGTGCGCTCCAAAAAAGAACCGTCACGCAATGCACCTCCCGTTATATTGGCCTTATATTAATCCAAAAATAGTTGTATGGACAACAAGGGCATATTTCTTGAGTGGTTGAATGAGATTGTCCGTGAATATGCTGGAGATCGCTCACGTAAACATGTGTATCAAACGTACAAACGCGCCTTGGATAACATGACGAATTACACTGGGCGATTGATGGATCCCACGGACTGTGCTGCTGTCAAATACGTTGGGAGATCTCTCATTGCAAAATTAGAGGAACGATTACGTGCTCATTGTGCTACGCATGGCCTTGTTTATCCAGGTGGAGGAGGTTTGATGGACCAAGTATCAGCTCCTCCAGTGGTTCAAAAACGCAAACAAACAACAAAGGAGTACATCCCACGATACAAATCAGGTGGATACGCGTTATTATTGGCCTTGCATGATCACAGTCAAGCTCATGATGGAGTGGATGTCCCACCAGCTGACAAGGAAACTTTGATGCAATTGGTTGAACCATACAGCGAAACTCTGATGAATCGAGCCCTCCCCAACACTTATTATACAGCCTGGTCATCCATGCGAAAATTAGTGGAAAAGGGCCTTGTGATTGAATTGAAATTGAGTCGAAAGAAGGGATTCGTATTCACTGATGCTGGAAGGGAAATGGCAGGTAGATTGAGGGCACTGGAAGATGGTCAGGAATTACCGCCTCTTCCCGTTAAACGACCAGCAACTGCTGCTGCTGTTGTGGAAGAACCAGTGGTTAGGAAGAGATCCGTTCAACCAGTATCAACCTCCACCAGTGAATTTCACTACATTTACTTGGATCATCAAGGCAATTACACCAACAAACAGGAAGAAGCACATGCATTGATCAACGAACAGACTTTTAGTGTCAGTTATCGCATAGCCTTCACTCCAGGTCAGTCCTCACCACTGATTGCTTCCATTGCAGCTACAATTGAACCCTTTGGTACTTTACTGGCAGCATGGATCCATGAAGATGTCGCTTCACCCATTGCACCTGGTATTCCCAACATCCATGTACCCACAACCACCATTGTGCCTTTGTTGCCACGGTCCAACTCCCTTCTACCAGCTGCCTCTTTTCAAAAACCAGCTCGTTCTCTCAGTTTCCAAATGCCTATTGACTCTGCCCATGAACAACTCATCACCTTCCCAGTCAACTCTTACACCATTCAACTCGTAACAGATTCACGTGAATTGAATTCCAAGACTCCACGTACTATCATCAACGATTTCCTCAAACTAGGCATTGAATCAATCGTCCGTCCACTTGAATTAGGTGACTTTTTATGGATAGCAACCTCCAATGATCCTTCCAATCATCATGAAATTGTTCTTGACTGCATCATTGAACGGAAAACTATGCGAGATTTGATTAGCAGCGTCCTTGACGGCCGTTACAAGGAACAAAAACATCGACTTGAACGATCAGGCCTTGAACACATCACTTATATTCTTGAAGGGTACAATGCCGCTGATGCAGAGAACTTTGGTTCAGATGCCATACAAACAACCTTGTCAGCCATCCAAGTCATTCACGGCTTCTTTCTCAAACAAACTAGCACATTAAAGGAAACGGCAGCCTACATTGCTCTTTTGGACAAGTACATCAAAAAAAGGCATCATGGTAAAGAATTGATTGGATTACACATGGATGGTACGAATGCACAGTATCAAATGGCTAGAGAACGACATCCAGGCGTCTTGCCCACCTTTTCCACCTTTTCAAAAATGAATCGTAAGACTGCTAATTTCACCACAGTTGCTGACATGACTTTGCCACTCTTACAATCTATCCAAGGTGTAAGTGGTGATAAGGCAACGAGTATAGTCAACAAGTATCCTACCATGGCGTCTCTGCTACGTGCATACGATCGCTGCGGTTCACGTGAACAAGCACAACAGTTACTGGTGGACACATCCTGCCCCATTACAAGAAGACGCATCCCTGCAACACTATCAGAACGCATACACCATGTATTAAATGAATAAAAGCAACGGTTCAAGCTACCTCTTCACTCGGCTTCACATAGACTTCAAGTACATCGCGTAAACTGGTAACTGCTCCAGATTCATTATCAAACAATTGAACCAATTCAACTGTATTGTAGCGTTCACGAAATGGTAAAAAGTGAAGGTGGATGGATTGACAACTTGCAGGTAAAAGTGGGGAGAGTTTGAGGTTGGTGTCCAAGCAAACGAGGGATGCATCATTCTTTTGGCCTTCAGTGAATTTGCTCAACATGTCAGTAGCCTCCACTTTCATCATGTTGGAGTAGGGGTGGTCTGTTGAGGTACTGCGGTAACGGTCGGACTTGGTAGCTGTACGACGAGTGCCACGTTGTCTGGAAGGCACAATGATGGTGTAAGTTTTGGTTTTGGAGGATCGATTTACCAAGAAGGCTTCGACTGCAAAAGGCTTGCCTTGTTCCACTGGTCCTGTGACGGAGAACGATACAACCACGCCAACCCCATAAGACGTCTCGGTGAGTGAAGGACCTCCCACTACTGTAGTTGCTTTTTTGCGGAAAGGAGGTGCAATGAAACTGGTTTTACGAACAAGTGCAGTGACAACAGGTGCATCCGAAGTGCGACGATCACCCCCATCAAGTGAAGGTGAATGTGGACGAGGTACAAGAAGTGAATTGCTTCTGCCTGCAGTGCTGTTGCGACGATCAGTTTCACCTGCGAGTACAATGGTAGGGCGTCTTGGTACGGATGAATGGAGTTCCTCCTTCTTCTCAGGCGGAGGGTAAACCACCGTGCTACGACTGCCTGTGCCTGCACGGAACAATTCTTGTACACGACGCTTTTCTTGATCACTGACATCCAAGGGAAAGTGCCATTCAGAGTGACCCATGGCATCAATGTGCAAATCAGGTCCAAGTTGTGGTGCTCCAAACACCTGAACCAAGACATCACGATAATTTGACGCAAAAGAACCAGCGTTCAAGGGGGAAAAGAGGGAGTTGGGTGTAACGGGTGTTTGAGAGGCATAAGCTGGATTGGTGGCTGAGAAGGGTCGAGAATTCAACAAGCCAAGTGTGTCATCCAACAATTTGACATGGTACAAGAAGGAATAGAGTTCACTTGGACGCAATACAATCGGTTCCTCCTTTGTGACGGGTGCTCCAAGCAAGTTGACAGCTGCATTGGAAATTTCAAAATTGATCCTTTCCACTTGATACGTGTGATCCGCATTCTTGTCATTACCCAATTCCACTGATACGAGCATGGTGTTTTCAAGTAGGGATGTCCAATTACAAGTGACACGCAAGGTCATGGGGCTCTTGATGGGGATGGTGCGACGCTTGATGATACGCATAGGAAGTGCAGGTGCACTATCCATCCGACTGTTCTTGCGTGAAGCCAGTGTACGCAATGGAGTGGGTGACAAAAGTCCTTCGTGTGTCGTATGGATCGAACTGGCACTACTGCTAGCCACATCTGTATCACTTTCTTCCTCCATATTCTCCACAAATCGATCCAATAAAAACACTGTCTGACTCATGACTTCTGTATGCTGTGCTTGTGCACGCGTGGGTGTTCCACTTCGAGGTGATTTGACCTCTGCATCTCGTTCCTTACTCACCACCACCATAGCCTCCAAATTCTTATTCTGCATTTGACCCTTGGATCCACTATTTGCCAACGGTACATTAAACAAAAATACACAGCACCATCGCTCTTCAAATAGGCCAATCACCCTGTAAACGTCATCCAATCGATTCAAATCCTTGTGATCCACACTCTTTTCGTATATTTTGATTTCATCCCCATCCCCACCATGGAAGCTCATGTCATCGTCCCCTCCCGTTGGAGTCATCAGACTTGGTACTTGAAGGCTGTTTTTAGACAAGCTGCTCTTCCTTTTATGGCTCATACTGACACTTTCAGTGGGTGACATGAGTCCATCCACACTTTTAATGGAGGAACTTCTTCTGGGTGCATGGCCTCCTACTAAGCCTGGAAACACTGGTGACTGCATGGAACCATATGAGTTGTCCGTGGCACTCACATCCAAGTGCACATCCAACTTATCAAAGAGGTCCATAACAGTCTTGGGAGGTTCATCACCTTCCCCTTCATCTGGTTGTTCAGGTAGTTTAATCACTAGAGCTACTCGCAAATTCTCATCATGAAGGGCATAAGATCGTTCTTTTGAGGTGAGGATCTGTTCCAAAGTGGGTTCTTTGATATCAGCTGGTAATGCTGGAAAGATGACGATGGATTCACTTTGAGAATCTGCAAAGAGTGTATCACCAGTGCGCATGGGAACCACCACCAGACTGGAAGATCGTGGACGAACTGCCCTCGATGACGGTTTGAGCGTGGACATGTAAAAATTTCTCACAAATGATTGAAAATTTACCAGCAATTGCCAACAATCCCTACTTTTCAGCTGGATTTGGACTGATTGGCGTCACGTTCGCTCTCACCCTCCTCAGGCAATCTGTGTTATCCTCTTCCATCCTATTAAGAAGACGGCTGCTCGTCACTCTTGAAATTCCAAGCAAAGACAAATCTTATATTTGGTTTCTCCAATGGATGGCTACACACTCTACCAAACAGCGGCATCATTCACCTTTCCTCTCCGTGGAAACCATGTACACTCAACGTAACAATGGGAGCGTGATGACGCAGTTTTCATTGGTACCAGGGCGAGGTAGACACTTTTTCAAGTATCAAGGCGCGTGGTTCATGGCAAGTGACGCGTGGTTCTGTTCTTATTCAACATTGTTATAGGTAGAGAGGCAAAGGGATTCACGTTTGATGGATCACACGACAGGTACACCATGGGAAACAGTTACCTTGACCACATTGGCAAGAGACAAGGCACTGTTCTCTGAGATTTTAGCACATGCACGACACTTTGCACTAGCCCAACAAGAAGGCAAGACTGTCATCTTTACGAGTTATGGACCGGAATGGCGACCATTCGGATCTCCACGCAAAAGACGATTGTTGGACAGTGTCGTGCTTGCAGATGGAGTTGCTCAACGCATTGTAAAGGATGTTCAAGAGTTCCTCAGTAATGGTAAGTGGTATGCTGACCGTGGTATTCCTTATAGACGAGGTTACCTGCTCTATGGACCACCAGGAACAGGTAAAAGTAGTTTCATTCAAGCACTTGCGGGTGAACTCGAGTACAACATTTGCATCATGAACCTTGCAGAACGCGGATTGACAGATGATCGCCTCAACCACTTGTTATCCAATACTCCAGAAAAGAGTATTCTGTTGCTAGAAGATGTGGATGCAGCCTTTACCAGTGGTGACGGTAGTGGTGATGCTAAACGAGAAGGCTTTACGTCCATGGTCACCTTTTCAGGTCTATTGAATGCATTGGATGGTGTAGCAGCAGCAGAAGAACGCATCATTTTCATGACCACCAACCACATTGACCGCCTTGATGCAGCACTCATTCGTCCTGGTCGTGCCGACCTCCACGAATTCGTAGGATACGCAACCTCTGAACAAATCAAACGCATGTTTACACGTTTCTACCCTGACCAAAGTCACCTCGCAGACACCTTCATTCAACACATTCACTCTCATAATCAACCAGTTAGCACAGCGGCACTTCAAGGACTTTTTGTAGCACACAAATCAGATGCATCCCAAGCCATTCAAAACATCTCGACTTTATTCAGCCCTACTCGGTCTTTGGAGCAATAAAGTCCACATTCAATACTTTGAGCACCGTATGCTTTTGTCTATGCATCAGCCTTCTCCTATAATTCTTTCTCTTTTTGAATTTCTCAATAAAGATGGTTCTGCTCTTTGGATGTTCAACTACCACGGCCTTGATATCTGTCCAAGTTGGGTTGACAACTGGTCTGCCTTGTATCGCGTAATCTTTGCTTCCAATTTCATAGACGCTGTTTAATTGAATGATATCACCTATTTTGAGGTCGTTGGCGCGGTTGAGGATGACTCTGTCGTTTTTGGTTACGAGGTAGGGTCGGCCTAGGATATTGCATACTGCATAGTATTGGGATTGGGAATGAAGGCGTTCAAATGGAGTGGTTGGTGTTGATGGTGGAATTGGACGCGCGTGGATTGGGATGGGAGCTAATGGGGTGAGATGGGAGGTGGAGGGTGGTACATTTGGTCGCGATTGTTCCGTAGGATCGCGTAACAAGTTTTGAGATTGAAGTTTTCCACATGAAGATGAGTTTGTGACTTCCAAACAGGATGCTGGCAACCTCTGCTCTATGTTGAGGGCAGGGCTGAATTATGCTTAGCACTAAACAGTTGCCTCTGCCATACAATAACCGCACATTAGTACAATTATCCATGTTTTGAGGCATTCAGGCGTACAGGTTCACGCCTGACAACGCAGGTATTTTCCTCATTTGGCGAGAACAGTCAGGTGGCATGTGGGGCACATTTTCACCTTTTTTTCAGTATGCTGTCTCATCTTGTGCTTCTCCTATCATTATTTTTACAATGTCAGGCCTACGTCGTGCTGCTACCAGCCGGCGAGATACCGAAAGGAGGCGCAATACCTCCATCATCAGATTTCCCATCGTTCATTGCGTGGGATTTATTTGAACGAACAACCATCACGCCACCCCCTGGCACATATATGCAAGTCGTAGTCAACATTACGCTTGGTGAAAAGTGTCGAGCGACCTCTACGCTGCCCACTTCTGGTGCACTGCCGTTGCTCGTGCTGATTTCGCAGGAACAATTTAAAGCAGCCAAGTGTATAGCTTTCGTCAATGTATCTCCCTCGCTCTCTCTGGTCTCATGACATGTAGGTAATGGACGCATTAGATTCAAGTGGATTACCCGAAAGCACCATCATTGGATTTTATGGTACCGACACAACACTTTATGAGGTTGCAGGGCCTTACAAAGAGCTGAGTTACTCGCAACAAGAATACCCCACCAAGATTCAGGGTATTGCAGTACATCCGGCCTTTGTGGAAGCTGTACTAGCGCGCACAAATTCCACTGCAGTGTACGCTTACCTGCAACGTGAGCCAGGCATCTTTAACGACTTTCTCCAAAGCAGTGGCTACAAAGCACTTCGCATCATCATCCTGGTCTTGCTGATTGCCTCGTTCCTCTATGGTTTCACACTACTAGCCATTCCCATTGTCAATTTCTTTTATGTTAGGTGGATTCACAAAGACTATGATTATCGACCCCGTGGTGGTCTCACACCACTGGAGCTCATTTACTGGATACCCCGTCTCTCTACCGTCATCCATCTGGGTAGTCTGTTTGGCCTAGTCGTTTGGATGGGTTGGTTCTTTTACAAGGCCACTCCTGCCTTGATTGTGCTCGTCAATGTCAGTACTCTTGTCTACTCAATTGGGTTTTCCCTCATCATTTACCGTTGGGCTGGTATTGTCATGCAGATTGAAGACCACTGGCTCTACACCCTTTTGCGTCGTTTCTCCATCTTCATGATCCTCATTTACACTGTCACCAACTTTATTGCGGCAATCTCTCCCTATTACTTTTTCGATACAGGCATTCAACGAGCCAAGAGCATCACCAGGGATTATATCCTCCTGCCACTTGCTGCACCTTACCTTGGACTCTTCCTTACCCTCTCCATTCGCTTCCTCCAACGCATCAAAAAGACCAACATGAACAGGACTGCTTACAATGCTCTCCGCAAAATCATTCTCATTGGTGTGGTGGACACCATAGCAACCATTGGTTTCTCCCTTTCAAGTGCTGTGAGGGATGCCAAGATTGGCAATGGTATCACCAGCTATTTGATTTACATGATTAGCATTGCATTCTCATGGATCTTGTACCACACTATTGTATTTTATCTCCTCTCCTTGCCTGTTCCCAGTCGACACCCAACCACAAATGCTGCCTCCAGTGAAGGAAGGTTGGAAATCACAGGTCTGGCAAGTGGAGCAAGTGAAAGTGATCGCATAGAACTCCAGGCATCCTTTGGTGACCACGATGACCGTTCCAAGTGGAATGAAATCGTTCTACACAGTCAATCCAAGCAACTCATCCGAGTCAAACCCACGCATAAATCAAACGTAACCAGTCCTGTATCATCAGCTACCCTTACATCCATACCAGAACTGACCATCAAGGCGCCCAAGAATCAAACGCAGTCTTTTGGCTATGGAAACGAGTTTGGTCAAGAGTAAAAGGTGTGACTGTCTCCAAGCATTGGGGAAGAGGTGCCGTATTAATCAAAAGGAATGGGAACAGTGGAGTATCTATTGCAACCCCTGATCAAATCCGTGAACTTCTCGTCTAAAAAGGTTTTTTGGTGCCCAAAGTAGAGTCTGGTCAGTCCCCCCTTGTAAATAGTTTATAACACAGGCACGACTCATAAATAAAACAAATTAAGAGTAAAAAGTGTGACTGTCAATGTGACTGCCCTTTTTTTGTTTTTTCATCTCACTTTTCTCCACTCCTTTTTCCCCAATCATGAAGCGTCCCAGAGGTCTAGGCAGAACAAACACCAAAAAGATCAAAACCTCCGATATTCCAGACGATGACCAACATGCCATCCTAGCAATTGACCAAGCCACCCAAGACACTCCAGATACTCTAGACACGCGTATCGATGATGCCACTCTCCTCCTTGAGCAATCTCTCTTCCTCCTCCTCCAAGAAGACCAAGAAGAAAAAGGCTTGCAGCTCCTCTATGGTTGTATTCACGAAATGGACAATATCTTTAAAACACATGATACAATAACTCTTCCACCACGACTCTACAGTCTTTATGGTACCTCGTTATGTGAACTGGCAGAATGGAAGTCGTCATGTGATGATCCAGTTGATTGGAAAGAAGTCATGGAAATGGTCCAAGTTGGCGTTGATATGACTACTCAAGCATGGGAACGTATGAATCAAGTGGAAAGCCTGACATTAGCAGAACAAGAACAGATCCTATCTGCATGTGCCAAAGCTCACCTTTCTTATGGCAAGCTATTCTTACGTCATGGTGAAGAGCAGGATGAAGTGAATTACACAATGGTCGCTAATCATGCGTCATTGGCCTGTCGGTACTGGCAAGATTGTATGACACTTTATAGTAATTCTCTGTCTGACTTGCATCGTGTCACTGTAATGGCAGCAATGTCTCTATTCGCTCATGCACAATTACTGGATGACCTTGATTTAAGACGGTCGTGGCTCATGTGGTCCTATCGGTTTTACAAATCTATACTCAAAAAGGATGACAAGTACCATGAAGCTCTGGTTGGATGTGCAGAAAGTCTCGTTGGTGTGCTTTTGGCTGATTTGGAAGCATTGGATGAGAATGATGAGTCTGTTGATGTGCCTCCAAGTGAGGAAAAGAGAATAACCAAGTTGTCTGTCAAGGTTACTGAACAAGTTGAAGGAGTATTGTCGCACCTTGGTCAACTCGAAGATTCTCAAGAGTGGGATGGATTGGCTATCCGCCTTCTTTCTCAACTTGCTGAATGTTATATTACACAAGCTGGATTGTTTGATTCAAAAAGTGATGTATTGTACAAGGATGCAATGGGATACATTCAACGAGCGCAAGAGTTGGCACAGACTCACAATGATCTACAAGTTAATGAAGCCTTGATTGAGTTGTTGGAAGAATATGACAATAAACAAGAATAAACAAATAAACTTTAAATCCCGACACTCGCTGCCCAATTGACTAAATCAGCCATATCACCTGCAACTCCCCAGATCCATCCTACACCATTCACAACTGAAGCTGTTGCTGACGGTGTCTTCTTTGTATCATACAGGTCAAAATCATCATCACTGTCATCATCATGGCCCGACCTCCACCATGAACCTCCACCCCCATCCGCACTAATCTTGTCTAATCCCTCTGACCCAGCATACTCTATCATGGCATGTGCAAATGCCTCTGTATCCTCATCATCCTTGTTTGGTTGTGGTCGTGTAGGCAACTGATTAAACTGCACATGATGCTGTTGCCTCCTTCCCATCGCAGCCAAATCATACACAGGTTCCATATCATCATCCGCAAATTTTATCCTCACAGGCGTTGCGGGTACAAGCGATGTTAGTGACCTGCTCTTTTTGTGCACAAACACACGTTCACTGCTGATCAAATCTGAATTACTTTTTGATCTCGTCATTGGCTCTTGTTCTTCCCACAACTTCCAAGGTAAATACGATGCTATTCGTTCCATCACTCCGCCTTCTTCACTCTGTTGCTGCATTTGTCTCATTTCTGCATCCACAATTAAACATCGTTCCACATTGACATTAAATCTAAAACATCTCTGTTTCCTCCGTTCATCCACCACAAGTTCCATAGGTAAACTTACAGGTGACGTCACACAACTCGCTACACAGTCTTCATGACTCATTGGGAGATACGTTGACCATGGATCCTTTTCAGTAAAGGCACAGAGTTGCCTTGAACTCACCTTTCCTGCCAAATCCAAATGATCCAATTGTAATCGATGTAAACAAACTGCTTCTGTTGTATTCAGTACAGGTGAACTTTGTACATGGCTTGTTGTCCTTTTCAAGGCTGATTTAAGCGTGGGTGATAGTTCAATGGCTGATATGCAACGTGATCGTGGTACTGGCGTTGTTGGAAAATGGGCAGGAACGCTCGTAGGCTTCTTTTGTACACTGTTGCCAACACGACATAAATCTCCCCAGAACAGGGGGCCTTGTAGTGGTGCATTGAACTTTTCAAATCGATTACGCCATTTGGTTGAAAGGATTGATGTGGAGGTTGATGGTGAGCGTAATTTGTGTTGAAGGCGCCATAGGAGATTTTCACATCGTGTGGCTGTTAATGGTGAATAAGAGGATGATGTGAGGAGGTCTTTGCGGTACCAGATGAGACGTTGAGTGGCATGAGTTTGTGGAAGTGTCCAGGAATGAGAAAAGTAATCGACCTGCGTATGGAGGATGGCGGTTTGATGTGCTAAATCTTCAGCTGCTGAAGGTTGAATGAAGGGCATGTGCAAAGAAGTGCAAAAGAGTGATGAGAAAGGTGTTGTGTGGGGAAAAAAAGTTTTTTTTTTCGAGTGAGGGCTCGAAGTTGCCCAAAAAAGCGATAAGTTGGGGATTCCTGACTGGTTCACGGAGTCGCGTGAGTGAGACTGCTTTAATTTTCATATGGTCATTCATGGTTGGTATGGTGTGCGTGAAGATTCAGAAAGCCAATGGAAGCACCGTTGATCTTGGCAAGATGAGATGGTAGATGGGGTTCTGTAAGGGCATTCAATAGTTGTTGTAAATTGGAGGGTGATAAGAGGATTTGTTCACCTTGCATGGTAGTAGTGGGTTGAAAAAGGACTTTGAGTGCACGCGTACACTTTAGCAGGACAGTGGTGGACTCTTGGATGGTGGCATGAGCAATAAAGGTCCCTGTATGCAACACAGTCAATTGAACTTGTGGCTCAGGACTACACAGAGTAAAGTGATGAATGGCCCTTGACTGCACCGTCTCTGCCAGTTGTGCTGCAACATAGGTGTGCACCTGTGGATGTTGGATCTCTCCATTCGTGTCCATGAACTGCAGATAAGCCTTGTCCAATCTAAATCCGATTTCCTTGATTCCCAATCGTTCTTTACATCCCATGCACCATACTGTATCCTATGTACGTGGTTAGCGAGTGTTCTAAAAAGGGTGTGGGTTAACGTGTAGTGTGGTGTAGTTGATCTACCATACACCACAGCTGCATCAACCCTCGATTTGCTCTAGGATTACTTGTATCAGCACATGAACACAATCTTTGTACATGTGCCTTCTTTTTATCCATCAATGAACGTACCTCATCAACTTGAATGCCTTGTACATCATCTTCATGTAGTAAAATGTATGTGTATCCATTGTACAATCGTTTGGATAGGGGTTGAATCCCATCTTTGATGATTTGCTCATAGAAATGCGCGTTTTCATCCTTGTGACATATCCAACAATCTGTCAACTCTTGCCAATCTTCAGAAGGGAGGTCCATGACGCGTGAAAATGATGTGGAAACCAATATTTGTTTACAGGATCGACAGTTGATGGATGTGAGGTGTCTGAGAGTAGATGCTGCTAGCAGTACAGGTAGATCAAAAGTGGATACAAGTGCTCTATCCAGTGGAATGGTCAATTGCACAGAATGAGCTGTTTGTTCAAACTGAATCTGGCGTAGATTGTAATGATAATCCTTTGGAAGGATGATTGTGACCCCATCCACAAGTATGGCAGGTGGATTAGACTGTACTGAGAGTGATCGTATTGGTTCATCAGGTTTAATGTGCAAATGAACGCGCTTCAACGTTGCCAATTCCTCAAAAAAATATTTCATGATTTTAATTGGGACCAAGTTTTCGATTCCCTTTTACCCCTATCCACATCCACCTTTGAAATCAACCAGACTGGAATGGACATGCTCACCACTAGAAACACAAAAGCCCATCGAAGATCATGAGTGTAATCTGCAATGATGGCAGTGACCATTGGACCTATCCATGCACTTCCCTTATCTGTAATGGAATACAAGCCATAAAATTGAGATTCATAGCCTGGTGGTAAGAGTTCAGAGTAGAGGACACGAGAGTAGGACTGCACTGCACCCAACAGCATGCCATGGTACACGCTGACCAACCACACTTCCCACTTTTGTTTCAATCCAATCGGGAGAATGAATCCAAGTAATCCATACATGGGCAGTAAGACATAAATGCCTGTTATCAGCACCAGTGTCTGCCTTGTCGTCAGTTGTAATCTCCTCTGCATGAACAACCAGAAATAAATACCAAAAAAGGCAGCAAGTGGCGTAACCAGCGCAGCAAATGCAATTTCTGCATCCTTCATACCCAATTCACTCTTGCCATACAATACAGACACTGTGACCAACGTGGTTAAACTATCTGATAAAAAGAACCAAGCTAGCAAGAACTTGAAGGTTTGTGAGAGCGAACGTGCTGCCATGATCGTCCTGCCAATCTGTTTCCATGAAAAAGTCAAGTAATTCTCACCAACAGGCAAGGGAGGCCCAGGTCGTGCCTTTAACCTTTCAAATGTCCCCAAATAAGTAAAGATCAACCACCAACATCCTGCTAATCCACAACTGACTTGCATACTTGTTACTGTTTGTCCACAATATGCGACCAAGACTGCACAAAACACCAATGTCCCAACACCTGCTGCATATCCATACGCCATTCCCTTACTACTGATACCATTTCCAACACGCTCTTCCACCTTGATAACCGCTTCAGCAGTTTCTCTTCCATCAGCACCATCCAATGCAGCCAATCTAGAAGGATGCCACCTTGTCAAATGAGGCAAAAATGCATAATAAAATACAAAAGAAGCGCCAAAACACACACCTGAAAACAGTGTGATTCCAGCAACTGTCCCTGCACTCGTACTAAAAAAGTATCCAAGGGAAGTGGCTGAACCCAATGTAGCAAACAAAATCAAAAACATTTTGCGTAAATGTCCGTAATCAGCCAATGCACTTAGAGAAATGAACAGGAATGCTTGGAGCAATACTGAGAGACTGTTGATGAAGAGTGGTACGCTGCTCACATCAATCCAAAAGCCATAGATGGGAACAACGCATTTGTAACCTTTGATGGACGTGTCACAAGGAGTCAGACGGTCTAATTGCATAGCATGGAGTGAAAAGAGGTCTTGGAGCACAAGAGGAGCAAAGATGGCGAGGGTCACGACACCATAGGGTTCACTCTAGGGACATCAAGGGTATGTGAAGTGGATGATGAGTACTGCAAACGCATACGCGTACCATGCGCTTAATTCTTCTTCTGTGACAACTGGTTCATCCCTTGCATCTATCTCAAATATGCTGGGAGTGGCCGTGTAGATGGTGGAAGATTCCACGTCATCATCATCAATTGGAATGGGCTGATGAGACATGAATAAATGACAGTCACTATTTGAACATTCTCATATAAGCCAGGATGAGAGCCCCTGCACCCGTAATCGTACCCAACATGTACTGCAAAATCTGTACTTTGATACCCTCCATTTGAGTCTTGAGTGCCGCCATCTCCGTCTCAATCTTGGTCTCTGTTTCCCTTAATCTTTGTTCCTGTGCACTTGCTTCATCACTCAACCGCCCCTTCTCTAAACTCATATCCAACCTCACGCCTGCCTGCGCACGCGTCAACTGGTCCCTTAGCTGTTCATGCAGCTTATCAACTTGTGCAGCCAGTCGTTCATTTTCAGCAACTATTTGAGTTATTTCGCTCTTTTCCATAAGAATGAGTTCAGATTTCATCTTGTTCATGTCCATTTGTATGGATTGTGTCACATCTTGCAGTTGTTGCTGCGTGACGGCCGGTTGCTGTGATCTAAATAGGTTGGAGATGGTGAGCATGACGCGTACGAATGCTCCAATGCTTCTTTGAATATGGATACAATTGCAGTGGATTGTTCAGGATGGAATCCTGCTGCACCGAGTTGTTGGTGGAGGTGGAGGGTGTTGAGGGTGCCAAGGAATCGCCGAATTCTAATCATTTGAACCAAAAAAATATTCTCAACAGATGCCAATCCACCAAACTTTTACGCAGTTTCAGGATTGGAGATATAGTGTGCAGCAACTGGAGGAGCTTTACCAACATGCACTACATCGAACGACATCATCCGTGGCAGTACGTCCTTTTTGACGCGTTCTTGACCATCCTAGCAATTATTCAATGTCCATTCCTACAGCTTGTATCTCTCCAGTTGGTGCAAATGGATAATGGACCTGCATGAACTGTCCCTCGAAACCAAAGTAGTTCATCTCACACGCTTCTCATCCACTCTCTAGGCCACTGCTGCAGTCTTTTTCCGTCGATTTTACCTTTATCACTGTATTACTGAACATGAACCTCAACCCATGGCGTACATCTCCTCACAATGCACACACACACTAATGGATTAGATGGACATGCTTGTACCTTGCCAGCAAGGTTCACAACAATTACTCGCACGCCAATGATTACATCAAGCACTTTAATATCAACTTTACTGCAGATGACCTTATCAAACACGAATTCACCTTGTCCAAAGCACTCAGATTCCAGTTTACAGTCCACCACCCATTTCGTGCACTAGATGGCCTCGTATTGATGCTCCATGGAACAGTCGATGACACATTATTGGCAGAATCCTACACATTGGCACAAACAGAACTCATCACTGCCACAACCACAGACCTCACCTTTTGTTTCCTACCTTCCCAAGTTGCCTATGCTGTCCTTTACACCATCCTGCTTGGTAAAGGCGTGGATATGAGCACATGCCACGAATCCCTCAATGTCCCTCAAGCTCTGGATGGTGTTCCGCATGTCACCAACGCCATCCAACTCACTCATACACCAAACATTGACTTGTTTAACAAAGTTAACCAACTACTAACAAAATAAAACTTTTATACAATCTAATTCAAAAGAGCAGAAATCGCCATAAGTGGCGCATGTCGCTTATACGGTGTCGTACTAATCTCTTCATACACATCATCTTCCATGCAAGCATCATACGGTACATAGCCAAGTGGCAAGTGCCGTACATCAACTGTCCAAAAACTTCCCTTTTCTAAAGGGACTTGGTTGGGTGACTTTCTCCTCCTTCGTTTTTCTTGTGGTTCCTTGACTATTTTGACAAAACATTTGTTGAGTGACAAGTTGTGACGGATAGTGTTTTGCCAGTCCGTGTCGTTGATGTCGAATAGGGTTGGGTATTTGGTTGAAAGCCAAATGTAGATTTCACGAAGGCGGAGTTGTCGTTGTGGTGAAGAGAGGATAGCTTGGGAGATGAGGATAGAGTAGGGGAAGGGTGGACGACGACGACGCTTTCGGTAGAGTTGCTGCTGCTGTTGTGCAGAGGTGTGGGCCCCGAGGTAGCAGTGTGTTGAAGAACAAGTGGAAGTGGTTGAAGCTGCAGGTGAAGGTGGAAGTCCTTGTACGCTCGTATAAAAAGTCATGCTTTGAAGAGTGTTCGAGTGCTGTGAGAGTGTTATCTCAGAGACGGGGGGATGTTCTTGTACAATTTAGAAGGGAACCGTGGAAGAGTTTGCGTAGAACTTTGTTGATTTTTAGAAGGCCATGTGCCACTTTCGAAAGTTCTTCTCTTGAGAATCGGAGGCGATCCTGACTGAATGGTTAATGGAGTGGCATGCACTGTGGAGAGGGAAGAGAGTGAGTTCTTTAGTCACGTGAAGGTTCTTCCGAGAACTGTGAACTCTCAACTTTTTGCATATCAGTTGGCTGACCTGGCATCCTCAGTACGCGACTTGAGCTGTTCCCAAAGTAGCCAAGGATGCATTTACAGGCTGGGATCCAATCTCTGCCAAATAGGAATTATAAATCTGCAAAAAAAACTTTTAATTGATTGTCGATTGTATTTGAAATGCAAGAAATCAATTACCTAGGTGAATCCCTCTTAGCGCCTAGCAGCAGCTCGTGGGATCGGAGATGGAGCTTTTGCTGGTTGGAAGTTTGTGCCTTTGCCACCTTTGCCATCTTTTGGGTCTTTGGGATCTGGATCTTTTGGACCTTTTCCACCTTTTCCATCATCAGTGGCTTCACAAACACCAAGCACACAGGTGAAGCCGACGCCCAAAGCAGTGCAATCGTTTCCGCATGCACCACAATTGGCAAGGGAGGTAAGAAGATCTGTTTCACAGCCATTTGCAAGATTACCATCACAGTCATCAAACCCAGTATTACAGGTGCTACTGCATACACCATTTGCACAAGTAGGAGTGGAATTGGGGAGGGTCGGACAAACGGTTCCACAGCCACCACAATTGAGAATATCGGTCCTGGGATTGATTTCACATCCGTTGAGAGGATCGTTGTCACAATTGAAGAATCCAGAGAGACAGGTGACGGAACATACACTGCTAAGGCCGCAACTAGGGCTGGAGTTTGGGCCGGATGGACATACTCTTCCACATGCACCACAGTTGAATGGGGAATTCAAGTTGATTTCACATCCATTGACAGGGTTGCCATCACAATTGCGGAATCCAGTGCTGCAAGCAAACCCACACGCGCCACCACTGCAGATTCGATTTGAATTGGGGCGGATTGGACAAGAATTCCCACAGGTGCCACAGTTGGTTGGTGAATTCAGATTGGCTTCACAACCGTTGAAAGGGTTTCCATCACAATCACTGAACCCAACATTACAAGTGAACCCACAGACGCCACTAGTACAAGTAGGAGTTGAATTAGGGCGTATTGGACAAGAGTTTGCACAATTACCGCAAGTGGTTGGTGAACTCAAATTAGCCTCACAGCCATTGGTGGGATTAGCGTCACAATCACTGAATCCAGGATTACAGTCGAGTCCACAGGCACCATTCGTACAAGTAGGGGTGGAATTGAGGTTGACTGGACAGGAGTTTCCACAGGTGCCACATGTGGTAGGAGAACTCAGATTGGCCTCGCAGCCATTGAGAGGGTTGGCATCACAATCCTCGAATCCAATGTTACACGTTGATGTACAGATACCACTTGAGCATTGTGGAGTAGAGTTGGGGCGGACGGGGCAGATTGTACCACAAGCACCACAGTTTGCTAAAGAGTTCAAATCGACTTCACAACCGTTGGCAGGGTTGCCATCACAATCACCAAATCCAAGGTTACAAGTTCCACCACAAACTCCTAATGTGCAAGTAGGAGCGGATCCAGGAGCAGCAG